>AYEL01091367.1:0-190429 GCA_000484575.1 Olivierus martensii
AAAGCAATCGATATTGGACAGATTCTTTATTGGAAAATAAATATAATACATGAAAATGCAAGACTATGTATGACTATATTATTGTTATTACATATAAATAAAAAATTATATAATTTTTATTTATGTTTTTTTGAGTCTCCGGAATGAATTAATCAAATTCCCATTAAATCCTATGGTAAATCGATGATCGGTTAACGAACAATTTGGATAACGAACATTTTCTTGGAACAGATTATGTTCGTTAACCGATCACCTACTGTAAATTTTCGGTAATAATAGAATATGTGAATAGGGAATCTTTGAATACCAAGAATCGACTACATTTTAATACTTAAATCAAAATAAATTTAGTTTTTTCTCTAATGAAGAAATGAGTATATTGAAAACATGTTCAGTCCTTGGACTTAGTGAGTTTCCATTAAACACCAGTCATATTTAGCATTGTGTATTTAAAAACTAATAATGACTGATTTTAAGATTTTACTGAGAAGTGCATGTATATGAATTATAAGCAGATATCTGGTAGTATATAATCATTCACATAAGAAATACTTTCTCGATTCATATTTTGCTTCGCCTAAAAATTAACAAAAATGGACTTAATGTGTTTTCAAATCACACACTTCAATTGAAAACTGCTGTAAAGTGAACATAGTGAACAAGTGAGTATACATGCATATTGAATTTAAGCATTGTTGGAATTGTGCAATTTTTGACTTACATGGAAATTTTTTGGATGAATTAACTGTGTAAGTTGGGGACCTATTGTAAGTTTTCAGAAGAGTAAGAATGACATGAAGATAACGATGAAAAAAACAGATAAGATTTTAAAAAGAATACTAGAGCTGTACATCTTATATTAAATTTATAAACTATAACAATGTATGCCTGTTATTGTCTAGGCACAGTTTGAAAAACTGATATTATATTCTAAAGAAAACTGCTTTTGACTATTTTATATTTATTTTAGCTATAGTTTTATCCAATCACTTTCTTTAATATGGCATTCATAATCTTCAGAAGATCATTATGTTGTGAATATTCTTGTCTTTTTGCTCTCCAATTGAAAAGATTTACTTAGTATTATATTCAGATTAGTACTACTGTGATGTTGTGCATTACCACATTTGTTAATCGTTTCCCAAGCAGAGACGTTCTTTGATTAAAAAATTATTTCATGCATTGATTTAATTTTTTTTATACCATGAAAGTAATTGAACCATGATTGATAGAAAATATTTGTTCTTTCTGAATAGCATCTATTAAAATATAAATTGCAAGAATGTTTACTGATAGAATTGTCTAATTTTTCAAGTTCCTATAGTTGGGTATTTTGACAAACAGTTGTATTCATAAGATAAAGTTTAGGACCACCTGTTTAGTTTAGGCATTTACTTATATAAAAACAAGTAGCAAGGAAAGAATTTGTATATTCTGTTACTATCTAATAACTTGAAAAATTTTAATCAGTAGCTAGATTATTTAATAATAATAATTTAATATTTCTAATACTATGTATGAATATGAAAAAAATTTATATTTTATTAAATAATGGTCATTTATACCTCTTGAATTTTTTATCATTTATATAATTTATATTGAATTGCAATTGGACTATTTGTGTTTTTTATAATAAGCTCTCAAAAAATTATAAATAACCCCAATAATCCACAAATTTAACAATTTAGTCAACAAATGGTATTGCGTGTCATCAGGTAAATCAAACTTCTTAAGCTGAAGTTTTATGAAACATAGCATCATCTATCAACTAAGTTGTTAAATTTTGTGGATTTTTGGGTTATTTGTTACTTTTTAACAATAATTCTAAAAAATTGTTGAACAGGCCAATTATTTAAGTTTGATAATCAAAAAAAATCATGTCAAACTTGACATGATGTGACTTGTACCATTTAGATCACTTAACACAAATAAATTCTTGAAAATATATATATAAGATAAAATTAATGAATTATAACATTTTTGTTTATTCTTTAAATTATTATTATGGCAAATATTGTATATTAACAATAAGTTATTAAGTGAATGAAAATGAATACATTACTAATACTATAAATAATTTCTACATTTTAAATTAAATTTTTGAATTCTCCTTAAAATTCTTTTTATTCATTTTTGTTTCTCTTAAAGGAAAAAGAAAAATTCTAATTACAAAACATAGATGAAGTAATTGATGTCTAATCCATTGCTTCATCTATGTGTTGTAAGAGGCAATAAAAGAGTACTGCATTTTTCTGCTTGTGTTCTGACATTTCTGCCAAAATCCTTTTTCTCTTTTTTCAAAATTTTGTTTTTTCTCATTTTATCCTTCATTCTTAAAAGATATTACTAATTGAAGCACTTCACGCAGTTGGTTATATAAAAATCTTTTATTCAAAGTACTTTCGGTTAGTATGATAACCATCTTCAACAAAAAATACTGGAATATTTCATTGAAGATGGTTAATTCAGTAAAAGATTTTTATATAACCAACTGCATAAAGTGCTTCAATCAGTAATATTTTTAAGTGTTTAGTATAAATGCAGTAATTGAGAATGAAATTCTTCAAAGAATTAAATCTCTTAAATATTCCCTCTATCTTTTTTGATAAATGTAAATCATCTTGTTATATCAGTACGATAATGATTGAATTGATTGAAAACATTTTTTAGTTGGATCATTAACTACAAAAATCTATACAAAGAAGGCTAAATAGGGAATTAAGTCATTTTCCTACTTAAGGAGGTTATAGGATATATTTGTTTAATATGAATATTTTTCTATTAACAAGTTTGAAAAATAAAACATGATTGAAGCATTTTTTTATATATATATTTCATGTTTAATTTTTGTGTATATAACATTTTAGAATATAATATTTGATTCTATGGAATTGCAGTAGTTGTTTATTATTGGAATCTATGAGTTAAAGACTGTTGTAAGGCAGCAAAAACAGTCCTTTTGTTAAATTATAATAATTACTGTTTATTTCTGAATTTATTTTGTATTGTTTAAGAAAATTAAAAATCTCCTTGTTTTAAGATGATTTTGGAAATTATATGAGGGCGATTCAATAAGTAACTTACAAATCATGATTGAAAAGAAATGAATGGAGATAATGACATACAGTGCCAAAATCCCAGGGCCAAATTAGTTCATCCAAAGACTACTGCCAATTTATCCTTTGCATTATTAAATTAGCTCATACACTGAATCAGTCTTGGAAATCTCTGTGCACTTTGGATCCACAAGATAAGATGGAATATAGTTTCCTTTGAAAATATTTTTTTTTGTGTAATAATTATACTGTATATAAATATTATATGTTAGAGTTATTGATCTGTAATACATTTCAAACTACAAAAGCTACAACCATGAATTTGTATACAGGTAATTTGGACTTATAACTCAACTCATATTTATGGTGACAATGATGTTAAATTCTGCTATTGATCAGTTTCCAGACCCAGTGGTGTGATATATGGAAAGCTTTTTTTTGTGTCTGATTAACGTAGTTTTATGTTCTTTCTCTTTATAAAGATAATATATAGTGTTCCAGTAAATATTAGCAATGAGAAATCAAATTTTGGGCATTTCTAACTTTCGATTCTTTCCAACTTACAACAACAGAGTTCAAAATTTTTGGAACTAAATTCAATCATAAGTCAAAGATTACTTGTATATTGTTTAGAATGACCAAGAGCTTGATCCATTGTTTTACATTTTAATTATATGATCCATAAATTGAAGCAAAGGCAAAATTTTTACTTTTGTTAACTTTTTTTTTTTTTACTCAGCAGTAATTTTAAAATAATTGATACTTTATATTTCTGAACTTTCATTTCAGTATTAAAATAACTACTGGGTATATTAAACTAAATAATCATTTGGCATTAAATTGTTTTTGTGTGTGTCATTTTAATTTTTTTACTAGCCAATGATGAATAATAATTATTAATTCACAATATAGAAAAACAGAATCTCTAGTTAGATTAATAATTCAATATAAATGTATATAAAAAGATAGATATAAATGTAAAGCATGCTATTAATAATTTATTATTTTTTAATCCTATAAAATATTATTCTCAAGAGTATACAAGGACTTAGTTATCCCTATTTGCTCCTGGGAATAAGAATGAAAAATAAAGATTAATTTTTTTTTGAATAATGCATCATTGTTATAATAATTTTTACTGTAAAAAATTTGTATAATAAGAATACTAATATTTAATTCTATTAAATTATAGAATTCAAACATTAGCATTAGATTAAAGAAGTAGCATTTAAATTTCAAAAGTTTAAAATCTTTCAAAAAAAATGGTATTTTAAAAATTGTTTCAGAACAAAATATATTACTAATAGTTACTTTGAGTGTTTTTATATAAAATTATTATTTTTTAGTGTGTTTAATTATAAAAATCTGTGAAAAAGCTCATTTAAAAAAAAAATTTATGTGAAACATTAAAAAATAATATATAGTATATTTTTATAAAATAGCATTCTTTTGATTATAGTTAAGTTTTAAAAGTTCAAACATGACTTTATTTACCTTATTAAAGAATTATTTTTAACAAGGTTTGTTACATATTATTCACATGCAACTTTTTATTATTGACATTTATTATTTTTGTAAAATTAAAAATTACTAAACTGCTATTAATAATTATAAATATTTATTAAAAATTAATAATTGATCATTATATTTCAAAGCAAACCAACCTTATTATAAGGTAAACGACCAAAGCCTAAGCCAGGTCCATTTACAGGTGCTTCTATCCCATTTGAATTAAGATATGATAGTTGAAATGTTTGTGCGTGTGTAGAAATCCCAATCATAATTTTCTTTTTTGGCATCCCAGATAAACTCCAATATCTTGCTACCATATCCTGAAAGTAAATTACATATAACTGATCAATTAATTAAAATTTTTTTAATTCATAAAATTATTTGTAATAAAATACACTAATATAAATATTCTTGGAAATAATTTCATAAATTTAGTTACATATAATATATATCTGATTTATTTATAAATATTTTTTATAAAAAGTTCTTATATATTCTACATAATATAAAATTGCTTTCCAGATTGGCAGTAATTCAAGTTTATATAAATTCAATATACTAAGACCCTGTTTATGCCAATTCAGCTTTATGTAGGTAAAAATCATTGTTTAATTCAATATTCAATGCAATATTAAAATTTTACAAGGTAATATTACAATGATAGATATAGCACGGCTATAGTGAGAGCAATACTATTGATAATATTGCTATTGATAGTTAACTATCAATAGAAAACTTATCACATATTGTAATAATTGTCATGAAAATTGCACATGTTTATAGTTAACTATCAATAGCAATATTATCAATAGAAAACTTATCACATATTGTAATAATTGTCATGAAAATTGCACATGTTTATCATGTCTCCTGTCCAGTATATACAATATATAAAACAGTTATATTACAATATAACTGTTTATGTGATAATTTTACTATTGAGAATTATGTCATTGGATGTAACTCATGTATATATATACAGGGCTGCCAAGAGGGGGTGACATGTGAGACTTTTGTCATGGGCCCAGCATTGAAAAGGGCCCTACTATCGGGGTCTGACATGTCACATAATGTGTCCGATAATTCACAAGCTGCCGTTAGAGTGTACTGTTTCCACTCAAAGCAGTCGTGCCAATATAAATTATTTTATATATAATATGGTATGCAATGTATCAAATTTTGAATTTATTGTACACTTTTTAAATAAATGTTTAACATTTTATATGGCTTTTTCTATTAAACCAAAGTGGTGCACTTTTTAAGTGACCATAGACTTTTCATAGGCCCGAAAATTTCTTTCTGTGACCCTGTATATATAGCATATAATGTTTTAATTTTGCCATAATAATTTGTAATAAGTAAGTCAATTTTATCTGAATAAATTGTTTTTGTATAAATCGTGGAGCTGTTATGTATCATTGGTTTTATCCATAAAATGTACAATTTGAAATCATAAATTTAATTATGGCAGTTATATAGAATCTTTTTAATTAAAAACTTTTAGTATTCAATATTTCTGAAAGTTTAAGATCAAATATTTTAATCAATAGAAACTTATGAACATATAAGTAAAATATATAATGACATAGTTATGGTAGATAAAATATTAATTTCTTCTTTGAAAGCTTTATGGTCTCTAAAAAATTCTATTTCCAAAATATTATTTTAGCTGTTTTCAAATGCATCCACAAGATAATATTTTAACAATTAAGTGGAAGTAAAAATTTAAGGAAAAAATGGATATAATTAAATTAATTTCCTATTGTGTTTATAAAAAACTATTTAGAATAAATTAAGAAACAATAAGAAAAATGTTAGTATGATCATATTTTTAATAATTGAATCAGTAAATTTTTTTAATTTAATTAAAATAATAATGCTTCCAAATTTAAATATTTACATACTAAAAAATTAAAAAAAATAATAATTTTTTATCATACTAAGGAAAAGATCAATCAATGTGGCCACTAGAAATTGCTAGTGACCAAATTTCTTTTGAGAACTCCTGGTCTATAATGTATCTTGAATATCATATGATACAGTATGTCTGATAATTTAAAATTTTAATACTATATAATATTTTCTTGCAGTTTCTCTCTTTAAGTCTTAATAAATTGGAATTAATCCGTTTAGTAATTACAATAAAATTTTAATTATCTGAACTGTAACAATTATAAGTACTCTTACTATAAATTCAAAATACTAAATAAACCATAAATATTCTCTATAAGAATATACTACAGGCTGTCCATAAAATATTTGTACCATAACAATATATTATTAAATTCAAAAATTAGTAAATAATCATGTATCATTTTTAGCATATTACAAAGAAATTCCAAAAGTTTTATTTGATATATTCGTTTATTGCAAAAACTCCTCATAAGAGGCACTGGCATTGACAAAACAAGATGCCATCTCATCTGATGTGCTGGGCTACCTTCTCTTCCTTTTCAGTACCAATCCGGTCTCCAAAAAAGTTTGCTTCCAGGCATTAATCAACCTTTTATCTAATGATTATTTACTGTAAGTTAATTAGTATCTTCTCAAAACAGTGAGTCATGATTTTGTTTTGACAAGCCCTACTACACACTGCTTTCTCTATGGTAGACACCATTTTTTGTTTTGTCAATGCCAGTGCCTCTTATGATCAATTTTTGTCTTCAACTTTTATATAGTAGCAAGTGGTAAACTAATTTATTTATGAACATACGCTGAGCCGGTGATGAATATCGTAGAAAAAAGAACCCTTCTTAAAATTGATAGCAAAATTATTAAGGCTGAAGAGTTAATGACGTTCCTAAGAGAATGCAGAATTAATAGAGTATACCCGACGTCCATTTATCGTATAAAGTTGCCGATTAAGTGTAAGACTATTGAAAAGGATGTGAAGAACAGATGCCTTAGGTTTGCCATTACGGATGCAAGAAGAATTGTATTCGCCATAAATAAAAGAATAAAAGATTTTAAGAAATCTATGCTTAAGAAGTATGGACTGAAAGTGGTACAGGAAATAGATGATCTTATGACCAACCATAAGACTATAAGAAACCATATAAGAGCTAAATACGTTAAGAAATTAAAGTGGATATTCATTAAACAAATATCTAAAAACGCACAGCTCCCTCCCTGCAGCTTGAAGACATAGCAGTGATAGTTGGAGATATAGATGTACAGTCGGTTCCATAAAGTTTTGTACCTATCTCGTAGGGGCTAAGCTCACCGGAAGTGAATGAACTTCAAAAATTATTATATTGGTTAATGGGAGTTCCTGCTGGATTAAAATTAAATAGACCATTGAATAATGCTCTAGGTCATTTTTTTCTGTATCACATATACTTATGGAAAAGTAAGTATGGTAATTAAAATAATATTGTTTATAAGAAATAATGGATCTGTTATAGCTATATTTGTAGTTTATTAAATTTCTGTTGAATTTGCAGAACATTTTCCTCTGACTTTTTCCATTCTCATTGAATAAAAAAGTTACATGGTATCAAGTCTTGGGAGTAAGGCCTGGTTCTTACATCCAGCAACAGACAATCGAAAATGTTGATGGAACTTTGATATTCATCACAGTTCTGTTGCTGCTATTGTTATTTGTTCTCACATGCTGAAATTCAGTTTGTAGATTGATAGATTTGCCATCTGTTGGTATATACCCAATATGCAGTTGTAAATAAATTAAATAACATCAAAGAAGAACATCATGCTATATTTATTTAGTTTATGTGTTTTACTAATAGAAAAGTTCAATATTGTAGAAAATATCAATTTTAGATAAGAAAATTCAAAGATTTTGAAAGAATTTTAATTAATTTGTATCATGTGACTCTTTTTTGACAAAATGAAATAGTATGTTGTGATTTCTCATAAATTTGTTTTTATTTTTATGGTATATATAAATTTAATTATAATATAGTATATATAAAATTATTTGAAATTTATAAAGCAGGGCTGCTCAAAAGAAATTTTTGTGGCCAACTTATTTTTTATCATACTAAGGAAAAGATCAATCAATGTGGCCACTAGAAATTGCTAGTGACCAAATTTCTTTTGAGAACTCCTGGTCTATAATGTATCTTGAATATCATATGATACAGTATGTCTGATAATTTAAAATTTTAATACTATATAATATTTTCTTGCAGTTTCTCTCTTTAAGATTTAATAAATTGGAATTAATCAGTTTAGATATTACAATAAAATTTTAATTATCTGAACTGTAACAATTATAAGTACTCTTACTATAAATTCAAAATACTAAATAAACCATAAATATTCTCTATAAGAATATACTACAGGCTGTCCATAAAATATTTGTACCATAACAATATATTAAATTCAAAAATTAGTAAATAATCATGTATCATTTTTAGCATATTACAAAGAAATTCCAAAAGTTTTATTTGATATATTTGTTTATTGCAAAAACTCCTCATAAGAGGCACTGGCATTGACAAAACAAGATGCCATCTCATCTGATGTGCTGGGCTGCCTTCTCTTCCTTTTCAGTACCAATCCGGTCTCCAAAAAAGTTTGCTTCCAGGCATTAATCAACCTTTTATCTAATGATTATTTACTGTAAGTTAATTAGTATCTTCTCTAAACAGTGAGTCATGATTTTGTTTTGACAAGCCCTACAACACACTGCTTTCTCTATGGTAGACACCATTTTTTGTTTTGTCAATGCCAGTGCCTCTTATGATCAATTTTTGTAATAAATGAATATATCAAATAAAACTTCTGGAGTTTTTTGTAACATGCTGAAAATGATGATAAGTTTTGAATTTAATAACAACATATATCAAATATTTTATGGATACCCTGTATTTGTTTCAAAAACATTTTTAACTATAATAGGTTCCTGACTTGTCGTTAATTCATCAAAAAATTTCTACGTAAATCAAATTATGCATGTCTAATTATGCTTAAATTCACAAATTAATGCATTAGCAAATTGAATGACCAAATGAGTCCAAATTAACCAAGGTTCCACATTATCTAAGATAATCATTTGCTTTGTTTTTAATTTTGCAATAAAACAGTTTTAATGTTATTTACAAATGTTTTATTACAAAAATTAAAAAAAGCAACATAAGACGAAAAACAATTCACTTTTAAATTACAGTATATAATAAAAGCACTATGTTGAATAAGTAGATCTAACCTGAAAATAGAATGTCCCTAATAACATTAATATATTCAAATTCAGTTTAGTTAATAATAATTTACCAAGTCTTCAATATTGTTCATGATTTTGATTATCCAAGGCTCCCTTGGTCCACATTAACTCAGATAATACAAAACAATAGTTATGTCTTGATTAATATTTTGTTTTTGCAATTTAAGATATAGACAATCATTTTTATCTTTGTAATAAATATAATTATAGCAGAGATTCATTACATTTTCATATTTCAAAAAGTATATAGATCCTGAAAAAATTAGCCAGGCTCCTAAAAAATCCATTATCTGGTCCTAGAATTAAATATTGGATGTTTAAATTATGACTATTAAAAATTATTTTTGTAAATTTCATGCAAGCTACAGAGGCTATTTTGACAATAAAATACATTCTTGCATCTTATTAGATTAAATGAAACTATCAATCCTTTCCATTTCTAAATGGAATAAAAGTGTATATGAATTAGATTCGTCTGTTGTCTGTCCATCCATCAATATGGTAGTAGGCTTATTTATTATTTAATTTGAATAATTCATGTGATGTTAAATCACAGTAATCAAGCTTATTGAAAACAGTTTGATATTGAATTGATAATACTGAATCTATAAGAGCAATATTTTACTTCTTTTGGAATTTTATCTCCCCAATAAATATTACTCAGTAGTAATGAATTGATTTTAATCATTTTTAGTACATTTGTTCCTCTAATATATCCCAATAATATATGCAAATATAAATTGGATAATATTTATCATTTTCAATAGGAGTTAATTCACTGGAATGTTCCAATATTGTGTATATATTTCATCTGGATTGGATAATATTTATCCAAGATATTGTACCAAAATAAGTGAAATATCTTCTCAGTTATTATACCCAATATTCATTCATTTTCAATAAATCTGAAATTGATCATTTTGAATTTTTGATGACAAAAAAAATGTATAAATCAAATATTGGAAAGGATCAAGATCAATGAATCAATCAAACTTGTTTTAAAGACCATACCTTTCATGTGATTTTTCGATAACTCCTTACCTTAATATTTCATTATTAATTAACAATTTAATTTGAAGTGCCTTAGATACTTAAAAAAAAACTTTTCTAAGAATGTGTTGTTATTTGTTGCAGTTTTATTTTGCTTATATTTTATTTGGCTTTAATATTAAATTGTTTTTATGAATTAAAAACTATTTGATAACTTATAAGTGATTACATAAATCAAAATTTGCATATATTTTTAAGGTTAATGGAAAATTTTTATATATATTATTATAATTAAGTTAATGAAATATTACTTACCACATTTAAAGTAAAATGATGTCCTGTGTTTGTTGGACGTCTATATAATGCACTCTGATGTTGTGTGTAACTTAATTCAGGGTGATAATAATGGAAATCATAGGAAAGTAAATTAACAAAATCAACTACCCTATTTGTAAAAAAAAGTTAAAAATATAATTATTATAAATTGGTAAATATTAGTAATTTAAAAATTATTATATTTTTATGATTTTAAAAAGTATATTACTAATATTAAATATAAATCTAGAAAGAATAAATTTTTAATATAAGAGAGAGTCAATTATCTTTTCTAAATGGAATCAGATGCATTTCTCTAGAATTGTAATTGGGAGCAGGGCTGCCGAGAGAGGGTGACATCTGAGATTTTTGTCACGGGCCCAGCATCAAAAAGGGCCTGAAGTGTCACATAATATGTCCAATAGTTTGCAGGCTACCAACGAGCATCCAAAGCAGTTGTATTAACATGAACTTTTTTTATATACAGTATAACACATAATATGTAATGTATGAAGTTTTGAATTTATTGTTTGCCTTTTTTAAATAAATGTTTAATGTTTTATATGGTTTTTTTTTTTTTTTTTTTTTTTTTTTTTCTTTCGAAAGCTGTTGAGGTAGCAGAACGAAACATCCTTTTTTTTTTTTTTTTTTTTATAAAACCAAAGTGATGCACTTTTTTAAGCAGGGTCCAGACCACAGACTTGTCATGGGCCTGAAAATTTCTCTCGGTGACCCTGATTGGGAATTAAATTATATAGAATTCTTTTTCCAATAAATAAGAATTAAATCAAAATGTGGGGGAGACATTCATCCTCAGGACTGAATTGAACTGATTCCATCCCTTGATATACAGGACAAGTTTTCTGGAAATGATGCAAATATAAGAAAATGCTAATGCTGTTGTGTTAATGTGCAAAGAGTGAAAAAATACTCAGTGTAACTTCTCAGTGAAACTTCTCTTCTAGTGAAACTTTGCCTCAGTGAAACTTCTCTTCTAGTGGTGAAATCAAAAAATCTGACTGAAATTCATATAACCAAATATCTATGAATGATTGATTTTTTTTTTTTTTTAATTTAATGATGTATAATTTCTTGTACATTTTGCAGTCGGAGCAAATAGAACCATTAATTAGATTGTTTCCTTTGCATCAGTCATCTTGTTTATTGATATGCCCAAATGTCTGGAAATCTAAAAGAATGAGAAGTCCATCAAATTAGAGCTATTAGGTCAGGATGTACAATGTGATGATTATTCTGATACTTATTATAGCATTTATACTATTGGTAGACTAAGAAAATCATTAGAGAGGCAGAATTAAAGTTAACAGAGGTAATCGTCCCTCTCACTGCATGTGAGCAACTGATTCAGAAGAGTCTATACACACTTGAAGTGAGGAAGACACCCTAATGTGAATTATTGGAAGACTGTTGTCTTATGGAGGTGGATGGAGTATAGAGGGAAAGATCTATTGACAAAACTTGTACTTAAAACCATAAAAACCCAGCTTCACTTGCACAACATACTGTATATTAAACCAATAATAGAAAGGTATTCCAAATTTATATATCTCATAAAGGAGCGTTCTGCCAACACTTGGAACTTCTCAATTAAGAATTCCTGCTTCTACCAGTACTGAAGGAGCTATTAAGAATAATCCAAACTGAATGCAGTGCCATAACTGCATCATATGAAGACCCTTAGTATAGAAGTTTATGCTGTGAAAACATGAACCATATGGACAAGAGTGATATCTGTCATGACAAATAAATAATTTATACCTGTTCCCTGCATGATAAAAGCAAAGTACAGAAGACTGACAGTATCAATTGATTTTGTTACAAATTTATATGATCAATTGAAAGTACTGAGGAAAGTTAAACTCTGGATATGATGAGATAATAAAGGAATAGAAATTTTTCAATTCTTAAGTGGACAGAGATGGATGGTCTCTTTTGTTAGATCAAGAATGATATTCTTCTTTACTGAAAATGATAAAACTACATGCTGTGGTCTAATTGCTGATTGAATTCAAGGCTACTCTGTTGTAATCAAAAATATGCTAAGAAACAGTTAGGACTAAACATTAGCAGATACTGTATATATCATCCACAAATATAAAGCATTCCAAATATCTGTCATCAAACAGCAAACACAAGTCGCACCAAATGATTCCATGGTCAGTACAGCAATGATGACATTATGCACTACTGATATTGTGATATTTTTATTAATAATGCCAATTATCATAATAAAATTACTGAAACAAAAAATCCATTCAGAATTCAAATAGACTACTTTTACCAAATACAAATTAATAATTTTTTTAAACCATATTTTTATAAAATACAATGGTAAAAAAGTGTTGTTTTCAAAAGCAATAATAAATTTAAGCAATTACAAGTGCAAGTATTTTATTAGATTTTTACAATAACTCATCTTTAAATTGCAGTCTCCCTGCACTTTCCTTCTTGTCAATGGGGTAATAATTGGAGGTGTAGTTTTGTGGATGGCACAATAATTGGGGGGTGCGACGAACACTGACTCTGGAGCCAAAGTGGCTCTTGAAAAGCTAAATCTTTCATTATATGAAATTATGCTAAATATTAAATATGAGTGTTCTTCTCTAATTTATTAACACATGAATAAAATATATAAATTATAAATTTATATACAGCACTTATACAACAACAAAAGACATTCTCTAGTTCCCAAAAAAAATGTTTCATTTAGATAATCAAAAAAACAATTTTTATTAATTTAAAAGGACTGTTTTTCTTGCTTAATTAAGATATATGCAATTTCATAATATTTTTTTGATTGTGCGTTCTTTGATTTATTTTGCATATAAGGGATAATTATTTTTCAACCAATTTCGGACATCAGATTCTCAGTTTTGTAATTTCGTGTAAAGAGATATCCATTCATTGAATTTAATCAACTTTGAAATGATATAAATATTGCCATCCTCAACTTAGTGATTTATTTTTACAAAACATCAAAACATTTACAATCAATCATTTTAATAAGGAATATATTCGATTTGAAAAGCACTTAAGTAAAAATTCACTAAAATGATGCCAAACTTTCGCACTAACAACAGTAAAAAGGTACTAAATTTAATGAAAAAAGATACAAAGTTCCAAAGCAATGCATGGAGGACAACTAAAGGTTTTAAATAGGCGGAGCCTACCAACTTCATATACACATTAGCCCACTTAGTTAGTTCTTGGTTCGACATTGTTATATAGTAATTATGTTAAGTTGACCAAATTTAGTAAGTTTCTTTTCATAAAAATTATAGATTTTCAGAAAAAGTTTATTTTATTTCATAATCAACAAGCCATCGAGGTCTGCGATGGGCAATCCATATTTTAATAATTTATTCTGTTATAGAGTATTTCAGAACTTTTTATATTTCTTCAATTCGTTTTATATTTTCAAAATTAAACTTACACGAAAGCTAAGCAACTACTTTTTTGAAGTACTCTTATACAAAGTTCATCTCTGATAGATTAACATTTTTTCCATTACCAATATTTTGATATACTAAATAATTTACCTATCACTGATATGGAATCAATTAGTGGTGTATAAATTTTAATATAAAATATTGTTAACAACAAGGCAATAAACAGCAATATTTTAATTATTCAATCATTGCAAAAAAGACGCCATTTCTTCATGCAATTGTCGTTTCAGATATAACTGATTTAACATCTAATGTGTTAAAATAATTATCGAGTTAATTACTTTGACACATTTCTTATATTCAACATATTCATTTACAATAACAGTAATAAAATTGTGGTTTTGTTTGCTTCAGCCTAGTAGAAATCTGGCCTGTTGTTGTTACCCTATTTACTGAACTATATGCAAACTTAATTTCTGCATACTCTGAAAAACAAAAATTTGGATTTTTAGCATTTAATCTTTAGTTATTGATCCATATTTTAATTACACTTAGCGAGTTAAAAAAAAAAAAATATAAATGCGAAACCAAAAACATACACAAGAAATTTTGAAAATGCAGCTAGCAATCAAGATTACCACCAGCTTGAAACGGATGTTCCACATGTATAAAAAAAATTATCAGAGAATATTTACTAATTGATAAATATAGGAATTATCCAAACTCGCAAGCCTTATCAGGAATATCGGGAATCGCTTTGTCTACAATCTGATTTAGCGATTTTCGACATTGCTGATTGTGATATCAAAGGATATAGCCTTTCCAAATATATTACTATTTTCTTTTTAAAGCTAAAATATATGTTGTTTTTTTTTTTAATTTCATATTTTAGTCCTTTAAAGTTTATTTTTTCTGGACATACGATTGATCAATACAATAAACGAATACAGAAGTTTTTCTGTACAATAGACTTTATATAACACTGTTATTTTTTTAAAAGAAATGGAGAATATAAAGTAGCGTGATATCTATACATTATTATTTTGACTTTTAATAAACAATAAAAATTTTATTCTCTCGTTATCTGTAAAGTATGTGTGTTATCTATAAGTGTATGTCCGGGAAAATGCTATATTTTAGCTGTAATTAGTTATACATATCAGTCACAATTTTAAGATTGCATTTTATAATATAAACAAAACTGTAAATGCGTATGAAGAAAATGCCTCGTAAATATATACAATATTTTGTTATAATTATATTACAAAATGACGCGCTAAAAATATCTTTTATTTCGGAAGTGGAAATGTAAGATAAAACAGCATTAAAAAATAGAATTTACTTAATATATTTCTTGTATTCAAATTAATACGATATTTAATTATATTTAAGATAAAATTTGCATAATTGTCTATGTCCGAAGTCAGATTAAATATAATTCCAACAATTATAAAACGTCAAAATTAAACTTTGAAAATATTAATAACAATATTTGGAAATTTATATATTAGGATACCAATGTCTCATTGTTTCAATACTTTTAACGAATTAAGCGAGAGAAAAACACGCAATCAAAGGCGATCATTATATCACTTGTGATATGATGATGCCATTGTATGAAATTTTGTCGCAAAAAACATTTATAAAACGCCAATAATGTTGAATTAGTGCCGTAATGCCCCGATTTAAGTGTCGCATCGGGACACACTACAGCATTAATTTTATAATATGAATAATAAAAATTTTAAACGCAATATTGTAAAAGTTATAAAACGCCAATAATGTTGAATTAGTGCCGTAATGCCCCGATTCAAGTGTCGCATCGGGACACACTACAGCATTAATTTTATAATATGAATAATAAAAATTTTCAAATTAAATAGCAAATTCTATTAGATCTGCATGACATCAAGTTGGACTGCCTTCGAGAATCCTTTAATACGCATAATTAGGCAGTACTAACGTCGAAACTTGGAAAATTAACGACTGACTATAAATTAAAAAAAAAATTAAGAAAATATCTTTTCAAATTGACGCACATAATTTTTCCAATCTGAAAAAAATTTTGCAGGCAATTTTGCTTGTGATAACTTAGATTAGCGGTCCTCAAACTTTTTAATCGCGTATCTCTATCAGTAAACGAAAATAACGCGCACCACTTTTATCAGTGAAGAATAATCTGTACTTCCATACAACAGATGTATCATCAGCAAAACATGGCGACCCTGAAAATTTCTTACGCATCCCTATGGGTGCGCGCACTAGACTAACTTGTAAGTAGTACTAACAATTTTTCTATGTACAAAATATTTTATAATAATTTTGTTGGTAGATGGCGGGATAAGTAAAAATTAATGCAGGAGAGTTGACAATTTATAAAATTTTGTTATATTTAAAAAATTAAAATTTTTATGCATATTTTTTGAATATTAGATCTTTTAACAGAAAATATGTATATAAAAGCTAGTATTATGACTGACAATGATAAAATACAATTTATTATTATCTACAATATGCAATTTATTGAAAACCTACTTCATTAATCCAAATTCTAAGGTAATTCGAAGTAATTGAAATTTTTTTCGTTCACACTATTTTTTTATAATGCAAATTCCTTATTTGAAAGTTATTTATTCGATATCTTTTTTTATGAATTTTTTAAATTGATGTTCATCCTCTTGAATTAACAGAATTATATCACCAATTAAATTAATCGATTCATATGGAAATAATTTTATTCCATTAAACAATTTTTCCTGCTAAGATATATATATATATTTTTTAAGTTAATGCTAAGACATACCCTGTTTATTCGCATGTTTCTATGGTTAGCACGTTTATTCAAAGGTTGGATAATTTGAAATCCCTCTTTCTCGTCATCTTCGAATTAGCTAAATCCCATATTTATATTTTTTGTTTTTATCATCTTTTATGGAGCTATATAGTAAGAAATATTTCAAAGCAAGTCCGAAGTTCTTTGAATCCATATCTAAACATTTAATAAAAAGTTATCGCAACAATGAAATATATCATATATGTATCAGATGAAGTGTTTAAATTATCAGCAGGCTATTTAAATTATATTGCATTTTTTTAATTCAAAAATTTCACACGAATTTTTAAATGAAACAAGTTATTAAACTAGATTTTTTTGTAGACTAAAACAAGCTGGCATTTAATGATATTCAGCAGTCTAATTTTTTTTTTTTTTTTTAAA
The DNA here is from genome assembly GCA_000484575.1 of Olivierus martensii. Taxonomy (NCBI): domain Eukaryota; kingdom Metazoa; phylum Arthropoda; class Arachnida; order Scorpiones; family Buthidae; genus Olivierus; species Olivierus martensii. Next base: position 17,686 of record AYEL01091367.1, read on the forward strand.
TTTCAGCAATATAGCGAATTAAATCCTTGATTTATGTTCTTTTGTTTATTTGTCTATTGCATTATTACTGTACTTGCATTGCAATAAATAAGGAAAAGTGAAGAATTATTTTTACCTTCATTAATCTATATCAAATATAAATTTTCCTTATGTATTAGCGTTAAAATACCATTTATCACGCATTTTCGGTTTAGTTTCTCAGAATTTCGTGAATAATGGCAAATGCATTATAAATCTGAAACGAGTTAATTGTACATATTACGTGACTTTACAAAATGTACCTTATAATATTCTAATGTTGTATAATCAATAATTTAATCGAAATAAACAAAAGCGGTTATAACAACTAACAATATAGCAATTTAAACTGATCTTTCATATCAGTAAATTACATTTCATTGTAACAATCTTATGTGAAAGGAGGGTTTGAGTATGATTCTAATTTTGCATCCAATTAGTTTTTGTAATTTTAATCTTATAGATAATCTAGATAGGCTTACATAGGCCATTCTGTGAAACATATTACATCAACGGTTTTCAATTATTACTCCCTCCATCCGTTAGAAATATATCTTTTATGCTTCCTGCACTTCCTCTCATTATTGTTCTATTTGAGACTCTCTATGTCAAGGCCAATTGCATTTAAGCTAATGTTATAAATTTTTAAAAAATTCTCGGAACATTGTGTAGTTCGAAATTATAATAAACATAGATTAAACTTAAACAAAACGGGGAAAATATTTATCGTTATAGTACGGTACTATATATAAAGTTTTAAGTCTACTTTGTTTATTTTTTTTATACTAGATTAAGCTTACATTAGTTAATGAAACTGCTCTAGAAACTAGTCTCAAAACAGAACTCGGAATTGTCACGAAGTTGACGAGTTTCCGGACGACATGTCTCAGGTATATAAAGTTAATTGCTTAATTTTATGAAGATTTGTATGTGAAATTATCAACGTTCTTTGTGAATGATGAAAACATTTCATGTTTCATTTTATGGTATTAATATTCTAACAAATAAAATACAATACTGTGTAGATGGATTGGTTCTTAATATTACCTACAGATGGTGCTACTTGTTTACATATAACAATGTCATTACTTTTATTTAATATTGTATGTCTTGACAATAAAAATTTATATAAGTCCAAAAAATTATTTTTCAGAAAATCCAAAAATAATAAAAAAGCCGTTATTAGTTTCATAAAAAAATTGAAAGAAGAGACTCAAAATATTTTCTTGATAAGATTCAAATATCTATTGCATTATTAGCTATTTTGATTTAGGAGTTTTTTTTTTGTTCCTATCAACAGGAAAAAGAAAAAAAAAAAAAAAAAAAACTTTAAAATGCAAAAAAAAAAAAAAAAAAAAAAAAATTCCCTTCGACATTATGAATTAGTTACACGCGCGACGATGTATTAGATAAAACGTTCAAAATAATGCAAAAGTGTATTTTTGCATTATTGAATTCCAATAAAAAAAAAACTATTTTTGATTTGGGTCATTTAAAAAATATTATTATTATTAACAAAACTTTTGCGTTTATTTTTTATTGTAATTAAAAATTTATCGAATATACCAGATTTTAGGAATCAAGATAAGCCTAACAACAGGCTTGGTTAGCATAATATTTCCTGAATTTTCTTCACAAAATAAAAAATAAAAATTGAATTTCATTTTTTCTTTATTATATAATGAGATTATTTAGTAATTTTTTTATAGTGTTGAATTAATCTCTATAATAATAAAAAATACTGTACTTACAGAATTAGATTAAAAGCGAATTTATATATATAATGTAGTTACTGTTGTTATAATAATAATAATAATAATAATAATAATAATAATAATGCAAAAATCATATTAAGATCTAAACTTATTTTCCATGAAATTCTATTCAGAAACCTATAGTATAAATCAAGTTATGAATTTGTAAGTGAAATTCTCAATATATAAAATATTTCCATAATTACTTTAAAAAAAAAAAATTTGCGTTAATATTTTATTTATATTATTTCATCAATATACTTTTTTTTTGCGTTGTTTTGGGCAATGCACTACTCACTCTATTAAGCTTATCTATATTACCGTTAAGGTCAACCTTAGCCAGAAGGGAAAACTTTCGTGCCTCTCAAATTTGCTCGTTCATCAACAACGATCATTAATAATCCAGGAACTAAAATCTGAAAACAGTTATTTAAGTTTAATCCAACTTCCTAACAACTTTTTCTGTGGTATCTCCTATAATCTCTGACACATTTAATCCCTGTTGCGTGCATTCTACGTTACTATTTCATAGATATAAGTTAATTACATGAAAGTTCTCTTAGACTATAAAAAATATATTATCGAATATCATCCTATAAAGATATTTTTGCAAAACATATTAATTGTACTTTCTTCTGTTGAACTTTCAAACCCATTATATCATTGTTAACTAACCATCATGAAAAACATATATATTTTTTAAATAAAATCAGGAAGTTGAAAAAATATTTCGAAACTCGTATCCGGATTTAAAAGAAAGGATGCCAAAATGTTACCTTGAGGCTACTGTATTCAATGAATTCTAAAATTGTAGGGCGGGATGGACTTTCATGTCAAGTCGTCGTGAATCTATATTTCCGTGATCCAACACAAATATAGAATTTATGATTGCGTAATATTTTATATAATATTAATTATAACATAATTTCATACAGAATTTGAAAATGATTTACAGTATATAACCTCACACAATTGTAATGTAATGAAATATTTTTCACTGTTTCTGTATAAAATATAATTAGTATCGTTATTTATAAATTTATTTTTATAAATGATAATAATAATAATTGTTAATTATTTTCAGTAATATCAGTATTTATTAAAGTAAAATAATTACAATATTATATTTTTACTTACTCTGCTAAAGCCGGTATGTCGTAAGAAGTAGAAATGATTGGTTCTCTGGCAGCAACAGCAACAGTTAACAAAAATGGCTTTTCTTTCTTTTTAAATACTTGTCGTAAATCCTAAAACGAATATTAAAACAATAAATTATATGTTACATTTTTGAATTTATTTAAAAATATTTAAATGAATGAGAATATAAAAAAAAATAAATATTAAATTTCTTCATATCGTTCAAACTGTGAGCGTTACGTAAAAGTTTAAAAATTGACAACTAAATTTATAAGTACCTTATTCAGTTCAAAGTGCAATCCATGCTATAGAGTAATAAATTTAATTTAATTTACGCACAATTTTTATGATTTAAAGTTCATTGTACTTTAAATTCGTTAAAATCTTATATTGTATTCAGTTTGAATATTTGAGAACCGCAATGTATTATCATGCGGTTTTATATTACAGTACTTTAATTTTTTTTTTTAATTCAGTGTATTTATTTACTGAAGTTCTATGTCGACAATCGCGAATTAATTAGAAAATTTCAAGTTATTTTAAATCAACTAAAGAATGTTTCCTGCAATAAAAATAATTAAAACAGTATAAATTTTGATAACGATTGTTAATTTTAATAATATAGTTTGAACAATATTATATCAAATAATATATTCAAGTTACAAAAGTTTACAGAGCAGCAATGATAAAAATTAAAAAAAAAAAAAATGTTTAATCATTATCAATATTAAATGTTTACAACACTCCTCATCAATTTAAAACGATGTCAAGATCACATGTTGTTTTACAATTCAAATTTTTTTTCCAATCTGTTCAACAGAATATAGATCAAAATTATGATATAAAAATTTAAATATATATAAGTAATTAACACCCACGAAAAATTATTTATACATTATATTGATGAAAATTTCTTCAATTGATCATATTTTGTATTGCATACAATTCTAGTTTAAATAATTCAGATCAGTTTATTTCATCTAATAATAGATTGTATGTAGCTTAAATGGTAACATAATAGTTTAAGTTAAAAGGGAAATCACAAATTTAAAGAATTTTTTAATATATTATCTAATTTTGAACAACTGTTAAATAAATGTCAGTCTCTTTTAAACGTTTCTAAGAATTAACAGGGTTGAACAATTAGGTCATGAATTCTCGTCTTTTTTTTTCTGAGTCTTGTACAGTTTTGCACTATGAATGTAAATAAGAATAATCATAAACAATAACAACAAAAGAAACTTCACAAATTTTTCGCTTCATCTCCCATAATTAACTTTCTGATGTAAAACTATTGTTAAACGCACAGATTTCTAGAAACCAGAAAAAAAAAAATTGGAACATCTTAAAAAGAAAGGGTTTGACGTGCTGGGTGGATTTAAGGTTATCAAAAGTGAATAGTTTTGGTGGCATACATTATGCATGTCTTTACTTTGACCTAGACTGTTCTCATGTGTTTTCGTGCATTCAGCGGACCAATGTACCTCTCTCATTATTAACTCGATAATCAACCGTGAAATTTTTACGTGTTTCTATTTCTAGAGAGAAGAAAATTTACTTAAGATTGATATCCTAATTCAAGGCAATCTTGGCTTTTTTTTTTTTTTTTTTTTTTTTTTTTTTTTTTTTTTTTTTTTTTTTTTTTTTTTTTTTTTTTTTTTTTTTTCGATAGTTAAACCTGAACAAATTCACTTTTAAACGATGTAATAATTATTATAAATCATAGTCATCCATGCGAATGATATAACAATAAGGATTCGTTCTTTTTAATAGATTATTTTATTTTATAGACTATAAACTAAACAAGCTTTACTTACAACTGAATAGCAATTTTTTTTCTCTTAAAATTACAATATTTTTAACTTAAAAGTTGATTTGAATAAATCAGTTGCTTATATTTTCTTTGGAGACAATCATATCTAACCAGGTAAGAGAAAATATTTAATTATAATTATTCAGAATGTAATTATTTTGTTTGTTTAAGTTACTTTAGATTAGATTTAATTATTTTATTTGCTTTTGTGACGAATAAATTTATTAGAAATGTCAGTTTAAATCGATAAAAAATGCTTAATATCATCACCAATTTAAAATCTCCACATTAAAATTGATAAATAAGGAAAAAAATAAGATAATATATATTGTTTTTTTAAGAAAATTCCGTTAAAAAATATTACAAATGCTTTCAATTCGTATATGGTATGAAAATAGAATGCTTTAAGAAATGATTTTTCATGAAAAATCTATTATCCATGAGAAAGTGAAATGCATCACAAAGCATTCGAAAAAATAAACATCAGGCCCGAAGGCAAACACTTCACATAATCTAAAAAAATATACAATATATTTATCAATTAAAATAATTAAATAAATTATGAGAAAAATAATCTTCACAAACAGTAGGTAGTCTAAAAAAACTGAATATAAAAAAATAAAATAAAATCTGATAAAATACTAATATAATTACTATATTTAGTCAACGTCACAATAACAATAACCCTTTCGGATCTTATCTGATTGATTGTCCTTTTCAGAGAATACTTCTGAACAATTATAGATAGAATTTTAATAATCACAGTCGAAGGCCAATAACAAAAAAGTATGTCAAAATTTATTGTAATTATGGATGTATTTCAGTCAATTCGTGAACAATATATTTTGACACAAATTTAAGTAGGAAATGGTATTTTATTTTGAGAATATTTCAAAACTTATAATATTTTTTTTTTATGATATAAAAATCGGTTTTCTGAAAAAATAAAATAAAAGTGGAAAATTATTTTTACATTGCAAAACAGGAAAAACGTCTACGTATAAAATTGAATTGCCAAGACTAAGTTTTTAATTAAAAAAAAAACACTTGGAAATATGTTTATAGTTTCCAGTCGAATGCAAAAACAGGAATCAGATTACTGTATAATATATACAATAAATTAAAATATTCTTTTTAAAAAATTCACTTTGTTTGCTTTTCTTAAGTAATAAATAAAATATATTAGCAAAATGAAGCTTCAGTACTAATATTTAGAGTTTTTTAATGTTAGAATTCGGATTAGTAAAGGAAAGAAATCTCGGAATTTAATCTATTCGATAAAATAATCATAAACTACTATATACAGCATTTCTTACATAATTTCCTCCTTTTTTGTCCTATTTTTGATACGCGAAGTATGTATGGAGAAATTATATGAATTTTAATGTCAATTTAGATGAAATACAGAACTACATTAGCCCAATTACAAAGCGAAATTAAAAAAGTAAAAAAAAATTGTAAAAATAGATAGTGCATTGTGTTTGAACTCTTGAAATAAAAAAATAATTATGAGACTTGAGTTCCTTATGGCAAGTTTTGATGCGTTACTAGATTTATAATGCATCTTTAGTTACACCATTTTAATTTTTAAATTGAAAAATATGATAAGTATTTAGTAATGATTAATGTTTATAAAAATGATCTTAAATATATGTGAAAATGTTTTTTTTATCATCATCGTCTTTTTCTTTCTCCATTATTTTCCTCCTTTCTAATCAGAAGTTAGTCATCGGCCGGATATTTGCGTGATTTATATGTTCTCTTATCACGTGGAGGATCCGAGTTTAATTCTCGAGTTCTACAGCTCCAATTTTTTCAGGACAATTCTGCTCGAATCGGTGAATCTTACCTTCATCTGATGGCCGACTCCACTAGAGCTGTGGGAGATCAATAGTGTGGTCTTATACAGCCCCACCGTTTAGTATTTGACGAAGATGGAAATCAGCATAATACTTAGAAAGAAGAACCAGAAGCTACTAAGGTATGGAGTCATTCCACATTTTCACCACGTGTCGTCCATATCTGTGGTAAGATCGGCCAGCAGGTGAAAGATGGAAATCGACAGGCAAGCCCGGATTCCCATTAAAAAAACTGGAAGTGTGGGAACCGGATCCTCTAGGTGGAAATAGAGCACGCAGCTAGCCTGCTGACTATCTTCTCCCATCGAGGTTTATGATAAAATACATCTCTCGACATTTTTAAATGGTTCCATGAGGGCCGTTTAAAATTATCAAGAACAGAGAGTCCTACTTACAGCTTTATAGCTAACTACACCGCGAATGTAAAGTCGTATTGAACTTTGAAATAGTCTAACGCCGCTCAATAACTTCTGGTTGATAGCGACCATAAAACGGAAGAGAGAGAGAAATCATCGACATCTTAAAAGTCAAACTTCGAAACCACCTTTTGTATTGTAATTCTGTTTTATTTTATTATAAATTAAGATGCAGATGATTTCGTTAAAGACAAAGCACCACCCGTGTTTTGTATAGTGAATAGCTGTATAATAAATCCACCCAAAATGGATGCGGATGGCTAGCGATGTACTTCGAAATAGCCACTGCTTAGTTCACCATACGGAAGAGCGTAAAATCAAGAAAGGTGTTTCGAAAAGCATATAATTTAATCACTTTGAGCGAACTGTTTAGTTTATTATTAAATGTTAATTTAATTAAAATATTTAAAAAGCACTGCATATTATTGATTAATTAATTTACTAATGATAAACTAATATAATGTTATTAATTTACCATAAATTAAATATTTAAACAAACACAATATAATAAAATCAGTAAAGAATGATAATTTTTTTATGTTGATACATAAATTATCTTCAAATCTCGAGATAAGAAATGCATTTAGAATAATGATCCAAAAAGATTTAGAATCTCTGGATTAAAAACACTATTAATCTTTCAATATTATATAATGAAAATATCAATCGTACAGGAAAACTTTAATTATATTACATAATAATTAAGTAGGCCAAGTGATATAATTTTTACCGTTAAATTTGTTTTCAATATTATTATGCAAATTTTGATCTTTTTCCGGTTCAAGGGCGGATGACTTCTGGTAAAGTAGTCGCTTACCACCTGGAAGATCCGGGTTTAATTCCAGATCCCACACCTTTGATAATTTTAGGTCTGGCCCGCTAAATCGCATCCTTCAACCTCTCCATTACGGATTTTGGCTTCCTGACGTGGGCTATGAAATAATTGCCACCAAATATAGCCCTTGTTTAATTCGCATAATTAACCAGTTAATCTGTATAAAATTCCAAGCTTTTCTAACAAATTATATCCTATATTTTAATCATTTATAAATTTCTTTGTAATGTATTTATACACTTTTCAAACTGAGTCTAAAATGTTAATCTGATATATGGGTATGTCACTACAAAATTAATAAAATTTTTAGTTTTAAATGCTTAATTCTCAAGTTATATGAGTATCAGTTCAGAAACAGCGTAAGTTACTGTATTATGGTTTAAATTTGATCAGAAATGTTTGATTTTGTTCACTTATCACAGATTTTTTTCGTTATAAATTCATTATTCTTTCAATTGCATAATAATAAATGTACTTTTGCATAATAATAATTATTACTATTGCAGATATATTTTACTATTGCATAATAATAATAATTATTAAAATAAAATATGACGGTAATAATATAATCGTTGAATTTTTTCATTCAAACTTCTCTGCTTAAGAGATTCAATATTATCAAATACTGTACAGCAATGTATAATCTCATTGCAGATATATTTTATCATCTTATGTTTATTTAAAAAAAGAAAACTACAGAAAATTTTTACGACATTAATTTTCTCCATTCAAATATAGATCGAGATGAATCAGAAATTTATTTTGAATTAAAATAAAATTTAATTCAAATTAAGATCATTTATTATACGATGAAAGTTGTTTACTATACATCGCAACCATAATAAAATTTCAAGGTTATTGAAAAGGTTTTATCTTGTTCGTTTTGCATAAATAAAAAAAGAAAGTGTTTAATTATGCAAATTTATCCAAAGTTTCTATCAGAATTGTGATACAAAATCATGTTATATTATTACAAAATTTAAAAGAAATATAGAATATTTTTTGAACGAAAGATGATTCAGACATGACTTTTTTTTTTACAGTTTTAGTAATTATAGAATTTCCAAACTATTAATGCGAAATGTTATTACTTCACCAACTAATTACTGCTAGTCTGAGAATACTTGATACGAAATAAAATTTTCGTGACGTTTTTAATAATTTTTATATTTGTTACCAAATGAATATTTAAAAGGCAATATTCACTTACGTATCTTTTAACTTTAACAATGATATAGTCGTATTTAATATTTTGAATTTAATGTGTTCATTGTTCATTATTGAAGCAAGCATTGTAGGGCAATAACAGACAGAAGTCTAGTGATTATTACAAATAAAGTATGGCTTTCAAGGATTTGGTTTTCTTTTAATTATTTAAATTTGTTTAAATTCTAATTCTATTGACTAAAGAGTTTTCCGTGGTGGACTTTGGAAGCGCCTGATTGCTTAATATCCAACAGAGAAAGATGAAAAACTAAAGAATTTTTAATTATTTAAAATTTTTGTTTGAGTATACTATATTTTTAAATATTAAGGAAAGATTTGTTTAAAATTTTATTCTTTTATTAAGATAAGATATAATTTTATGCTTAATCGATTATTTTTTTAATGCCACATTCCATCGATTACTAAGAGGATCTCATTACAGGCCTTACTATGCCTGTCCGTATGAAGGAGTCAGCCTTATTTTAAAGGAATAGATCATTGGCCCGGCTCCTTCAAATAGATTTTTCAAAGAATTAGACCTAGATTCCAACCCGGTCCTCTGAGAAAAGCGGAAGCTTTTCTAAATGGCCAGTCCAGCTAATAATCGATTGTTCTGGCATTATTATTTTTATTAATTAGAAATTAACATTAATTGATACAATTAATTTAAACTAATTAAAGATGCATAATATTCCAGGATAAATCAGTTATCCAGAAAAATATTATTCTTCACTGATTAAAATAATAATAATTGTATCTCACTTTTAAATACAGAATAGTACTGTAGATAACTATTTTTATAAGATTAACTTGTTAAATTTACTTTTATTTGTGTTATTCTTCGATGTTATTGTTATTAAAGATAAAAATTTTCTAGCAATGCCCCAAATTTCATTATATATAAAAAAAAATTTGACAAATAAGACACTTTGATATAAATCTTTTTTGTATATCGATTGTATCACTACCATTATTGCACACTAGGATATCGACATATATTGTATATCTATGAATTTGCTAAGTCACCACAATCATATTTTATGAAAAATAATTATTCGCATAAATAACACATTAAGTCCAATTACATGAAATGCCCAGTAGCGTTATTTTTTTCAATAACTCTTCGGTTGGCTGATTATCTATTCAAAAACATTGATAAAGAAAAACTGATTAAGAAAAGCTATTGAAATTCAAAATACGAGATAAAAATCTTCAATTTTTATTTTTTTATAATAGGAAACTTTGGTTTATTCGTAAATTTGGCAATTTTTTTTTTTTTTATCAAATTTTAATTCGGATCACGAATTTTAAATTATGTAATGCCGCGATTAATTATTTCAAATAAATTCGAAAACAAACTTCCTTGTATTTAGGCCATTTAAGAATATATATTGATATATATGTCAGTTTTATCACAATATGACATATTGCAGCTTTATGTGCAAACCAAGGATCTTGGTATAAACGTAGAATTGCAAAATTAAGCTCTAATTGCCTTTTTATATTTAATCTTACATCTATAAAAATTGGAAGTTTGAGAAAGAAATAAATTAATAATAAATTAGTATAAAAACATGAAACATGACTGAAATTTATTGATTAAACGAAAGTGAATTAGTAATGAATATTTAATTAAAAAAGTTTAAATGGAAACACAATATTATATATATATATATATATTTGGCATTAAAATAAATATATAATGAAACTATAAGCATCCGTAGAAACTATTTTTTTCATTAGAAACATTAAAAAATAATTCATCCTACGAATTAATAATTCAGATAATTTTTTTTTAAAACATAAGTATTTTATCAAACTGATTGATTACTAAAACCTATTACATCAGAATGTTAAAAAATATTAGGTACCTATGTAATTAATTTTGTAAAAACAAATTTACAAAACTTAATGTGAATGCTACCTACATAATTATTTTTGTAAAAACAAATTTACAACTTAATATGAAGGTGAAATTTGTTATGCTCATAATTAATTATATCATCAAAATTTGATTAACTCGGTAGTGTACGTGTAGACGTATATCATCAAAATTTGTAGTAACTCAATGGTGTATGTGTACATTAGTGACAATATCCATTATTTTACATTACAGTGTATCCATTATTTTATTTTTTCTTTTTGAGTAGAATTTTACAAATGTGGGCCTTGACACTGTAATGTGTTCTAGTTTATGTGGTGGGCTGTATAAGATGCTTTCGCAAGCCAGATCCGGCCCACAGGCTCATTTTGCCCACCCCTGTTCTACACACTAGACATTAATGATGTTACATTAAAATATAAAAGGAAATTAGAAGAGATTACAGGAAATAAAATTGTGTTTAACAGAAGAAATACTCTGTTTAATATGTAAAAATAAAGACCAACCAGATTTAAATAAGACCCTAGGCATTTATGAAATACATTTTTTGACCACCACCTACAGCAAACAGGAGTTTATATTGGTTACACATCTAGAAATCTAACAAAAAGAATGAATGAACATAAACGTGACATAGAAAAAGTCCATGAAAACACGCTTTTAGCATAAAGAGCAGCCATTATGAATCTTTCTATCAATTGAAATGACACAAAATTGTACATATTGAAGTAGATCTGATAAAAGGAGAAACTAGAGAAACATTACGTATTTTAGATAAAAGAACAACTGCAGTTATGCCAATTAACAAACTCAACTTTAATGATATCGGCAAAGCATGCAGATGGTGTCTATGTAAAGGACTCTATTAATTTAATATGCACAAAAAAAAAATATCGCACAAAAACCGACCGCATAAAAACAGGTTTGACTGTATTATAATTTCATAAATTCATTATATATTTATTTTAATGCTGATAATTATGTTTATTAAGAAATTTCAAAAAATTATGTTATTTAAAATCATTATACTATTGTTGTTGTAATGTTTACTGTGTGTTCTTATACATATTTTTAAACAAATAATTTTTGAATTATAGAATGTGAACTGATAAGGGTGTATACCAAAAGCACTTTTCATTAAAATTTATTCATTTATTCATTTAAGTTCATAATTATTCTGTCTGAAAGGCTGTTATTTTTGTTTTATTAAATCTATTTCAAAAAATGAATTAAATCAGGAATCTAACTTTTTAGTATGTGTAAATTGAATTATATATCAGAAATATTCAGCAATGTTAAATATTTTGATTATTTATAAGTAATCAATGTATAGTATTTGCATTTTTACAGAAAAAGCTAATATATAATTATAAATTTGTATATTCCCTGAATTTGAAATTTTCTGAATTTTTGATGTACAGGGTAGCCATAATTAAAGAGAAGATATTTAGAGCCTGATGGCCAAGAATCTGTTGGGCCAAACTCAGCCAAATTTGATGTGCATACTTTCTGGCTATGGGAATTTGATTTCAATAATGAAGATAAATAATTCTGAAATGTGCTACCAGAAGGAAATTGCCACTGTATGCAGAGTTAAGTTGATGTAATAAAGAAAATGAAAGGTCACAGTTGATGAGAGTTTTTATTTTGACTCAATTACAAATACAATTCAATACATTGCTCTTGCACATTTTCCAAAAACTGCATTCTATGAATCACATTTTCCAGTGTGGAATGCAGCAAATCTTCACAGATTTGACTCACATGAAGCATTATTCAATCCTTCAAAGTTATTAAATTGTTCATGTGTCCTTGGTAAACCAAGTGTTTTAAATTCCCCTATAATCAAAAATCACATGGAGTGAGAACAGGCAAATGGGTTGGCCACTTCATATGGAATGCTTGAGTAATTATTCAATCTTCAGTGAAATGATGTTGTAGAACTTGGTGCACTGTCAATCCTATGTGAGGGAGTGCTCCATCCTACATAAACATGATTGTATTGAGACATTGATGCTGTTGGAGTTGTGGAATAATGAAATTTTAATGAATAACATGTACATTGTCATTTTCCCTCAGTTGCACATTTTGGAACTAATTTTTTTATTGAAATCAAATTACCATAATCTGTAAAGTACATATACCAAATTTGGTCAACAGATCTTGGCTATCAATTTCAAACACTATCTCTTTAATTATCGCCACCCTATATAATGGGTAATCTTATTTCTTTTTATAAAACTTTTGTTCAATTTAGTGTTGAAATCATATTCCAATATATGAAAATATTTATATGAAGTATTTGGTACAATATTAAAATACTATATTTCTTTCAATAATAAAAGTTCAAAGAATAATTGAGACATTGTATATAGAGTCATTATAAAATACTTGTGCAGTTTAAAATAATAATTTTTGTGTTAATAAAAGATAAAAATAATTTCTATAGGAGGTAAAATATTTCAATAAGGTAATTTATTAAAGGTTTACTACAGTTAATTATGGGAATGATAAATTTTAACTTATTAACAATTCCTTTTCTCTTCTGTTGAAGTTATGTTGTTTAGTATAGCTTAGCGTAGATTATTTGGAAAAATAAGAAAAAAAAAATAAATGAATCTCTTAATTCAAAAAACAAAACTTGATAAAATTACCCTACTAAAACATTTTAAGAATTATTAAAATTTTGTTTATCATTATGTACTTTGCTCCCATTTTATTTATTCATAATATGAGATATTTACCTTTAAAAGTTTATCTGTTTGTACAGATAAGTGATATTGTTTGTATCTCCTATAGAATAAATATTGTTTATACTATATTTAAAACTGCATAAGAATATTATAATGACACTGTATAATCTGAGATTCAAAAGTATTAAAATTGTTTAATTGAAGTGTATCTCTACTATTTTTTACTTGATTGTGTAATTTAATTTGATACAATTATTTCAAAAGAAAATATGAACTTAAAGTAATAGATAACAAAATGCTGATTATTTAGCAAATTATCTGATTAAAATTTTTTAATCTTTTGAAATATCAATACATAGTATATATATTAAAAAGTGTATTGTATTTTATAATTAATAATAATATACAATTATAAAAAAAAGGTTCACAATTAGCAAATACGTGAATTACTAAAGTTAATTTATAAGATTTCTGTAAAAATTACTTTGTATTCTTAATGTTTTATAAAAAAAGTTTTTAAATCCTTGATGTACTGATAAATACTCGATAAGTTAATTTTTAAATTAATTTTCAATATATAAATATATGAATAAAATAAATGAAATCATTCAGTGATGAATAATGTATCATTAAACATCAAAGTATTTTACTGTTAGGATATTAAAATAATAATAATAAATTCAATATGTAATACTGTAGTTTCTATATTTTTAAAAGTACGAATATATCTTTATTAATTAAATGCATTTTATTTTGTTTTGTTTCTCATGAAAATTTATATTTTATAATAAATTCCTAAAAAAATAATAAGAAATTTAACTAGGCACTACAAAATTAATTCTTAAACAAACCACATTCTTAAACAGTGTCTATAATACCACGGGTACTATAGATGGCTGGTTGTCGTTTATCACGTGGTATCGTTTTCTATATTTATGTATAATTAGAGACTCCGCAATTTTTATATTGTCAGAATTATTTAATTGTTTAATAATTTTTGCTTGGTCCCAGTGGATTATGATGATATATTCATAAGTCATCTTACATGCCCCTGGAGGAATAACGAGGATAAATACAATACCAAAAGGAATATTTGTTTAGACGTTCCTACTGGCGGACAGCGGATGGTGTCTTATAGAGTTTGCCTATTCCATTAACATAGGGAAGATCCATTCTGCTAAATTTCTTGGCAGTCAGCAAGAGTGGCGACTTAACGGGGGGCATCTTATTGGGGTTTGACTGTAGTTTTCTTGTTCTATATATGATAAATGCAGCACTGATTTGATTGATAGATATATCAGGTTTTTCAAGCATTAGATAGCAGTTTGTAAGATTTTTACTTATTTTAGATCATACATACAAAATAAGTAAAAATTATAGATGTAAAATTAAAATGGATTTTCAAGTACAAAACAGATAAGATAGGTAGAGAAAGAAGAGGAACTAACTAATCACGTTTAAACATAATTAACTTTCTCACTTAACAAATGCACATAGCAATTCTATTCTGTAATTAACAAACAGATGCCAATTAGAGTGAAAGATAAATTTTATAATACTATGGTTAAGCTAGCATTGCTATATTACACTAAATGCTGGAAAATTAAGATTCAGAGTTATGCAATCTTTAATCCTAGAGTGCCCACTCATGGTCTTTGAGACCAATGAAAAGGTTATTCTCTAATTTCTTTGAATGTACATGTCTGAAAGTACTGTTACATTGAGTAGATTCCTAAATCTCACTTATAAATGTTAGTACAAGAGAAGAAATTGGTTAAAGCAGTATGTTTGATTATACATGCATTTTTGAGAGACTGAAGCTGATAACAATGTAATAAATTTATAACAGTGAAGAACAATAATAATTTGCATTTAGGCAAGTTTTTAGTTTGAGTATTACATTCTCTGTTATGAATATATTGTTTTATTCATTTAGACATGGCTATGGGACCATTTCTAAATGAATAAAACAATATTTTAATAATTCTAGAAGTAGATGATGATGATGAAGAACCCTTTGACAACAAAAAATCAGATAAAGAAAATGTTGTAGTTGAAGTGAGAGACTATAATAGTGATAGCAAACAGGATGTTTTAGAAACAGCAGATAATATGTTAGGAGTAGAGGATACAAATGATGGACCATTTTTTTAGGCAAAGATAAGAAAACAAAATGGAGAAAACATGTAACAAACAGGGCTGTTAGAATCAGATCTGAGAATTTAGTTGTCAGGATTTCTGCTACAAAAATACTGACATGCAATTTGAGAAAACCCTTAGAAATCTTCAATTATTTTATCAATGAAAAAATGTTGAATTTAATAATGGAAAGCGCCAACTCTCTGAAAAACAATTGCTGATATTGTTGTTCAGAGATTATTTCCCTGAAAAACAATGAATCATGAAACATCTGTATTAGTATTTAAATTCAATTTTTTTCATATTACCCTACACATGGTCTCATTATTCAAAGTGAGTACTTATGCTCCACATTATCAAGCAGATGCTCTAGGGTTAATGTCTATAAATAATTTTGAAAAC
This sequence comes from Olivierus martensii, assembly GCA_000484575.1. Taxonomy (NCBI): domain Eukaryota; kingdom Metazoa; phylum Arthropoda; class Arachnida; order Scorpiones; family Buthidae; genus Olivierus; species Olivierus martensii. Next base: position 33,840 of record AYEL01091367.1, read on the forward strand.
TAGATATTGAAAATATCTCACTTTAAACATTTTAGATTATAAATTAGCTTTAATAAGTACAAGGTGGCCATAATTAAAGAAGAGGTGTTTAATGTCTGATAATCAAGAATTTGTTAGGCCAAATTTGGTTTACATACTTTCCAGACTATAGGAATTCTATTTCAATAAAGAAAATAAGTAGTTCCAAAATGTGCCACCAGGGAGGAAAAGGCCACATAATGTAGAGTTAAGAAGATATAATAAACAAAACAAAAGGTCACATTTGTCAATAGTTTTTATTCTGACTCAATTACAAATACAGTTCAATGTTGTCCTTGCACATTTTCTAAAAACTGCATTCAATTAACTGCATTTTTCATTGTGGAATGCAGCAAACCTCCACAGATTTGTTTCATGTGAAGCATTATTTAGTCCTTCAAAATTGCTAAATTGTCTATATGTATACAATACAAACTTCAAGGGAATTATAATTCAAATAAATCCAAACAACTTGCCAAATTTAACCCTTGAGATACACAACAGAATTTTAAACCGAAATAAATTTTGGATAAACTATAGAAATTACTAAGCCAACGAGTGGCGCCATCTATTAATTATAAATTAAACAGGAATTTTGACTAATTTACCTGAAGAAGAAAAAATCTGCCTCAGCCCGGGATCGAACCGATTTCGGTTTAAAATTCTGTTGTGTATCTCAAGGGTTAAATTTGGCAAGTTGTTCGGATTTATTTGAATTGTCTATATGTGCTTGGTAAAGCAAGTTTTTTAAATACCCCATAACCAAAAGTCACAAGAAGTGAGATCAGATGAATGGGCTGGCCACTTCATAGGGAATTCTCAACTAATTATTTGGTATTCAGTGAAATGCTGTCTTAGGACTTTCTGCACTGTCAATCTTATGTGAGGAAATGCTCTATCCTTAATAAACATGGTCATATTGAAACATCCTCATTGTTGGAGTTGTGGAATAATGAAATTGAGTATCAGTTGTCAATATCTCCTTGCAGTGACAGAACAAGTCACTGGCCCAGTTAGTTTGGATTCTTTGAAAAAGTACAGACCAATTATGAATGAGATAGTAAAGCCACACCACCCTGTGACTTTCAGTGGATGCAAGGGAATCTGCTCAGATGCATAAGGGTTCTCAGTAGCCCAATTCCAACAATTGTGTATTTTGACAAAGCAATTGAAATAAAAATGGGCCTCATCACTCCATAGGATGTTCCAAGACCATACAATCATCTACTTCCATCCAAGCTAGAAACAGATGAGAAAAGTGCGAGTTTTTGCATTGTTTGGAAGCAGTTGTTGGACTTGGGTCATCTTATAAGGGAAAAATATCAGCATTTTGCACAAGCTTTTTCACTTAGTTGACTATGGCATCTCCAGTTGCCTGGATATTGCCTGAACATTGCTACTCTGTGTGCAGCATTTATAGCTTCCACTGCAGTAGTTTCAACATGTTCATGTTATTCATTTGATATTGGTTTTGTCTTTGTCCTGGTTGCATATGTAAAGATCTGATTTTTTCAAAGTATGAGATTATTTTGCACAAATTGCTAATAGTCATGGAATCTTTCCATAAGCCCTTCACTTCTGAAATAACCAAAATGTAACTGAAGCATTACCATTATTTTCGTAATAAAACTATACAAACAAAGCACAATCATGTAAACAGAGCATTGCATAAAGCAGGTGTGTCAAACTCATTTTAATGCAAGAGCCATTTAATGAGCCTGTAAGATTGCTGCGGGCCACATCACATTTAATTTTCTTTTAATTATATAGTATTTTAGAGTAAGGATTCAGAAATATACAGGGTGTTTTCTAGCACCCGTACCACCCTTTTTTCTCGGAAACGAAATGAGAGGAAGTAGGGGAGAAAAAATTTTGATAATCAAAGTACAGTATATCCGAAAAATCGAATGGGCATGATAAAAATTTTGTGAGCCCATCGAAAGTAGGGCCACAAGGAATCAACTATGAAATCTTCAATGGAAATCAATGCCGATTTTGGCATAATTGGATAGAACTATGAAAAACAAACAACGCAAGGGATCAACGATGAAATCTCCAATGGAAACTAATGCCAATTTTGGCATAATTGGATAGAACTGTGAAAAACAAACAACTTTATTTTGAAAGTTCTTTAATATCACTTACGGATTGTGAAATATCACAAAAAAGATGCTGCCGCATGTACCGCCGATAGGGCTATTCAAGCAGTAAGAAGAATAAAAATCAGACAGAGGGCATATGTGTACATTACCAAGCATTATTGAGCAAAGAGCAGTATTATGCAGATTTAAGACCAATTCTGGTACTTGGCAGTAGCACTCGAACTGCAGGTGTGATAAGTATTTCGCCATCACAATTCGGCATGGAGCGCCAAACCCTGTATATAGGATAATTAAAACATTGTGTAATCAAGTGAACATATTACAAAAATATATAATTATTACATAATTGCTTTTAATTATACATGTTTTTTAAATTTAATTCCTCGCTATCAATCTTTAATTTTTTATTAAGTGTTAAAAATCACATTTTCTATATAAAAACCATAATCATAGTATATGACGGGTGGCCAAACTGTGGCTTGCGAGCCACATGCAGCTCTTTGGTACCTTCAATGTGGCTCCATACCATGAAAGTCAATAGTAAATATGAAGCAAATACTTATTTAAGTTAAACAAATTACAAGTATATTATTTTTTTTATCTATTGTAAAAAGTAGCATGCATTTATACAAAATATATGTATCTGAAAGCAACAATTTTTGAAATCATTATTAAGATTACCCGAAAAACTGATGCTGTTCTCACTCATCCAGAAAGAAAATGTAACTCTCGAGTATTTGAGATTCTCCTATGAGGCTCATGGTAACATGAAGTGTATTTGAGATGATTCTCCTATGTGGCTCGTGGTGAGATGAAGCTTGGCTACTCCTGGTATGTGATATAGCTATGAAACAAGAGCTACTTCCTATTATCTCAAAATATTGTTCTTATTTTCATTTTCGTTAAGAGCATTGGGGGCCAGAAAAAAATCACATCGAGGGCCACATGCAGCCCATGGACTGCCAGTTTAACACCCCTGGCATAAAGTAACATTCGCATCAATGTCTAATAGGTCGTATCAAACCTTTGCTACTTTTGTATAGGCTTATATCTGCAAATCTGATGATGTTAATTGACTGAAGTTTGCATAATTTAGCATTTATGAGTATGAATTTGCATATTATCTCAGCATATAGCAGTATTTGCCCCTTGTGGCTCATTTCAGAACTATTTATTTTCTTTATTGAAATTAAATTCCCATAGTCTGATAGTATGTACACCAAATTTGGCTGAGTTTGGCCTAACGGATTCTTTGCTATCAGGCTAAACATCTCCTCTTTAATATAGCCATTCTATACTTATTTGCATATAAATGTTTAGTTTAGTGCAATATGATTAATGACAAAAATGAAATAGTAATGGATGAAGAGCAAATAAAATAATGCATTTTATTTTCAATTTTTTAATATAATCCAATTTTCTAATATTAACTAGATGGATTTATTTAAATTTTATTTTCCAGACGTCAAATTCTTCACAATATATCTTTTATTGTACCACCAGGGAAAACACTTGCATTAGTAAGTTATTTCAATTTAAATTTTATAAATAATGTTATTAAATTATTTTAAATGCTTTATAAATATATAATTATAGCTATAACTTTAAATTAAATTATTTATAATCTTAGAAGATCATTTGTTATTAAGCAGAGTTCTTTTTAAAGATTAAACATATCTATTTATTCATATGCATATAATTTTATAATGTATTTAAAAATTACTGTATATATATTTATAAATAAGTTAAAATTTTGAATAAGAGAAATCTGTTTATACATAGGGCAATTAAAAATAAAGAAAATATTTATAAGATCATAAGATTTACTGACTCAGTTGCATTGTATTCTCATCAGCATTTTCATGTGGTAAGCCTTCACATGCTTTAACCACGTGATCCATCATATTTACTCCTAGCAAAGAATGCTATTTTATTGATTCTTTTGAATTTTTGCATGTTAAAAATATGTGGCTGTATATGATTATATATATATAAATTAATATTTTGTAAGTATTTAAATATAGGAAATTGCACAAATATGATTGAAAATATATAAAGCAGTTGCATTGCATCCATTTTGCGCTGGTAATGTATACTTTGGTATTGGTGCAATTCACCTTATGTATTCCTAGAAAATACCTATTCTTCTCAATTCTATTAAAAATATATCAATATACAGTAATACCCCAAAGTTGAGCGATAGGTGGGTTGGATGAAAATCGCATAAGTCGGGATACAACTTTGCATATAACTTAAATTTGCATATTGTTTAATTGGGACCAAGGACTAACAAAGATACTATTTTAGAAGAAAAATATTTAATAAAATTGCAGTTCTTTATACATATTAAAAATATGTATTAATTCAATACAAAAATACAATCCAATATGGAAAGGACATGTCCAAGAGTTGCTTCGGAACACTGAGACAGTTTGCCTTGTCCGAGAGACACTCCAGAATCCTGGGACAGTTCACTATATCCAAGAGTCGCAAAAAAATTGAACAAGACAAAAGCAGCACTTGGACAGTATTAACAGTTCTCTTGAAAAATTACCAAGAAAGAAATCCAAGCAACCCATCTTGTGCTTCTCCCCATATCAGGAATCTCCGACCAAAGAGAAATCACATTCAATGGTGTTCATCTTGTTTGTTGAATTTAATTTCTTTTGCTGCATCAGGTATTTATCCTCTCTGAACTGATTGTCGGATTACTTTACCATGTATAAAATCTCTCTCTATTAAAGGAAGCTATTGGTTACCTAAATCATAATCTCTGTGTTGTTATAGTCAAAAGCCTCATTACCTATCCTTACCCACATTGCACCACATACCATGTTTCAGCCTAAAGCCTGTTCAGTACTGCCCTCAAGTTCCACACTCTGAAAATAGCAGGTGGCAGTGTTGCTAAACAAAAAAATCAAATCAAGTTTATGTAAGTCGGAATATTACTGTACTATTAAAAATTAGAAACCACTGTCTGGATAAATCATGAATAATAAGCATAACACTGAGATAGATGTATGTTTTAACACTAAGTAAAAAGAAGTAAAAACAATTAAATTGCAGAAAGCTCTTTCAGTTTTTAATAACCCTCTACAGTCTGCATATAAAATATTCGAAAGAATAGCATTATTTAGAACATCACTATGGAATTACAATGATTAATAGATAATTTTAAGTAAACTTAGCATAAATAATTGTATATATAGAAGTAAATATATAACAGTAAATATTTAAATAAATACATAAATATTTTCTAATAGAAATAATAATTGATTTTAATTAATGAAATTATTGTATTTCATATTTAATTAATTCTAGACACCATTTCCATGAACTACTGATTTCATTGGATATCTACTTGGTTGACCGGCCCAATAACATTCTTTCTCTTATTGTAAATGTGTAGTATCTCTGCTCTTTTTCCTTTTATACGATTCCCTTCGACTTGAACAATTCTCAAATCATTCCATTTAATTGATAAATCACTAATTTCTGCTCTTTGTGCTAATGCTGTATTATCAAGACCTTTATCTATGTCATAGATATGTTTCTTAATCCTTTTATTGAGAGATCTTAAAGTATAGCCTATATAAATTCCACCTTCTGTATTTCATTATCTATGAAAGGAATTCCATATACACCTGGAGCTTTATTCTTATCTATATGATTTTTATCATTCCTTAAGTAATTAAATAAAATATTTCTTCTATTAAATACTATTTTAGTCCCTGAGATCTGTTCTATTTTTCTTTTATATTTAAGCATAATTTCATAATTAATAAATAAACAAAGGAAACTGCCTTGTTATTACTTCAAAGTTAATCAATATTAGAAGCACTATACAGCAGGTGCATAAAACTAATTTTTTCGCTAAAAGCTAAAGTTTTCGATGTAGTTTTACATCCTCTTCAGGCACAAACAGAATAGAACTGAACAAATTTAAATTCAAACGAAACAAAATATACGTTTTTAGAATTATGCAAGTTACATTGGTAACAAACAATAAATAACTCCGTAAGTTAAGGAGTACAAAATAGATAACATAACATAAATTATATACAAAATAAACAGAAAAATAAATAAATAAATACATAAATCACATAATTTTAAAAATAAAAATAAAAAATAAAAAATTCGTTCCATATTTATACGACTTTAATAATACATAACTGTACTGTATTCGGCAACACTAGTGTGATGAGAATCAGTTATCTATTGTAGTGGTCTCCAAACTTTTTTGACCGCGTACCCTTATGACGAAAATAATCATAAATTGTACCCCCTAATATATATATATAATGTGTGTGTGTCAAAAATGATTTTTTTTTCAGGAAATGAACGGAAAAAATGCAGAAAATCAAGTTATTTTTTTATTTATTTTAAATGAAACAATATATATATATATGCATGCAATTGATAAATTACAAGAGAAATTTTAAATTATAATTTAATGGGAACAATGTGATTGAATTTGTTGACTAATTACGGAAAAATCTGGCTTGATTCCCTCTGTTAATGCAATTCGAAGATCTGATTCTAAATCTAATTTATTTCTGTATTTGGTTTTAATTATTGTCAGTGCAGAAAATGCTACTTCACACAGGTACGTGGAACCAAATGGTAAGAGTGCATTCGACGCTGTGCATACTAAATCTGGATACTCTTTCCAGGAACGTATCTACCGTGTAAATCGAGGGCTGAGTGTATAAACAATAAACTATAAAGCATCTCTGACATTAGCTCGATGCACACATTGGAGAAAAGGTGTGCCACTTATTATATTTCAAATATTATGAAGTTCTGTTTAACCTATTTTACAAATTATTTACTGACCATTTCCATGTGTGAGAAAGAGAGCTTGGGTCATTACTATTGACAATATAATCGTTTTTAGATCTTTTAATTGCGTCAATTGATTCCACAATGATACCTTTGTTTCTATATTGACACATTTCACTACTTTTGCTTCCTTCCATCTAATATCCATGTTATATAATATATCAACTCTGCTTAATCTCTTTTGTAGATATGTGCTTACAATTGTACATGAATGTATCATATGTCTATTTTTCATTGCACATGTGTAAATGGGAAGGATAAGAAAATCTACCTTATAAATATATGTTTATCACGTAATGGTTTATATTAGATCTCATGATGATTAGTATGAATTCTGCATTTCGTTTAACACAGTTTCGGTTTGCACGATTTTTCCAGGAACGTATCTACCGTGTAATCGAAGGGCTGAGTGTATAAACAATAAACTATAAAGCATCTCTGACATTAGCTCGATGCACACATTGGAGAAAAGGTGTGCCACTTATTATATTTCAAATATTATGAAGTTCTGTTTAACCTATTTTACAAATTATTTACTGACCATTTCCATGTGTGAGAAAGAGAGCTTGGGTCATTACTATTGACAATATAATCGTTTTTAGATCTTTTAATTGCGTCAATTGATTCCACAATGATACCTTTGTTTCTATATTGACACATTTCACTACTTTTGCTTCCTTCCATCTAATATCCATGTTATATAATATATCAACTCTGCTTAATCTCTTTTGTAGATATGTGCTTACAATTGTACATGAATGTATCATATGTCTATTTTTCATTGCACATGTGTAAATGGGAAGGATCTACCTTATAAATCTACCTTATAAGAAATCTACCTTATAAATATATGTTTATCACGTAATGGTTTATATTAGATCTGATGATGATCCCAAAGGTTAAAAATATTTGTCAAATAAAGTAATTTCTGCACTGTTGTGCTAATTTTTGAATTTACTGTTTCACAGTAATACAGAAGCAGAGAGATGCAAATATATATAGAAAATTGTGTTTTGAGTTAGGACAGATTACTCCCTTGATGGCATCTCCATCCTGTCATGGTGAGGGAGTTTACATGTTCCAAGGACCCTGAGAGCTATGCCAGTGGTAGCTTTGCTACTGGTAGAGTCTCCCATGCTGGACAGGTCAAATGTAAGGGGCCAGACTAACAAGGAGACGGTCAGACGTTCCCCTCCCCGATTTGACTGAAATTGCACATACGTCTACCTTATAAATCTACCTTATAAGAAATCTACCTTATAAATATATGTTTATCACGTAATGGTTTATATTAGATCTGATGATGATTGTACATGTAATATTTTTTTTTGACAATTCACCCTCGATGCCTTTAAATCTATTTTTTTTCTTCGTCGAAAAATACTTTCTTTATCATAACATACATGTAATATTTTTTTTTGTTTTTTTTTGACAATTCACCCTCGATGCCTTTAAATCTATTTTTTTTCTTCGTCGAAACATTAAACGATTAGGAAAATGCGAAAATTGGAGTATTTTGAAGACTTCATTTTAATTATTGAAATCGTGTATTTATAAAAAATTATAATAATAAAATGGTTTAATACCCCATATTTGGGTACTATACCCTTATTATTAACTATTAGGATCTATTCATCACAATATTTAAAATAAATGAGTTACGTTTGGTCACCAAAATAAAGTCAATTTACTATAGCGTTGAATGTACATAAATCCTACAACAACAAAAAAATCTTATCCAACATAGCTGCTAATGTACAGTTCGTTCCAAAAAGTTTGTCACCTGCTTAGCAGAGGCTGAGCTTACCGGAAGTTGATCGGTTAAAAAGTCTTGTCAGTTCGAACCTGCATAGTGGAGAAGGTATGGAACCGGAATTGAATCCCGGCCTCTAAGATGAATGATAAGCGACAGCTTTATCACATGGCATTCTAGGAAAAAAGTCATTTCTTAGAAGATTTTAATATTTCTGAAACTATATCAGAATTGACAAAATAAATCTCAAATATTTCATTTTACGAAATATTATATATTTAAATATTAATTTAAAAGTTAATTTATTACGATAGAACAATAAAAACAGATATTTTCAGGATAAAGTATTTTATTTCAAATATTGTGCCATCTCTCAATTAAGTTATGAAGTTTTGCCCATCCAATTATATCCAATATTCAATATTTTTTTAGAATGTATACAAAAAGTGTTGAATTGATCAGTTAGTTAAGAATACGATTAAGTTTAGGTGAACCGCCATATCGCAATGGGAATATACTTTATCTGGTGGCAGCTACTTTTAAGACCCTATCGTAGGCTGGCTAACATCCATGATGGGCCAACAGGAAGATTGAAAAATGACGTTCAACGAAACTGCCCTAAGCCTGGATCATCCTGAAACTGAAGAAGGTATGGAATCGGAATTGAATCCCGGCCTCTAAGATGAATGATAAGCGACAGCTTTATCACATGGCATTCCAGCCAAAATCAGATGTTATCCATATTTAGTGATTATAACTTTAGAGCAGAAGATTGATGACATAAATAAATTTTAAATACAGTAATAGAAAATTTATCTCCTCTAAGATTTGGTTGCAATTTAGATGGGAGCGCAATCTGTAGTCTTTAAAGAGGAGCGAATCTCTACACTTCGACTCGAAATTTTCGAAATATTTTAAATTAAGCCGCATTTACACAGAAATGAGTGAACGTTACATCCTATAGATATGTTTGCATTAGAGGTAAAAGAGGATAAGAAGAAAAACAACATATTTTTGCCATTAAAAAAAATATTTTCAAATTGCTCCAGTTCTTTTATTATTCAAAATTTCAAATTTGTCATTATATGTTTTATAGAATATTTCATTCTCTCGAATATAAATGTCAGATTAATAATATTTTACTTAGAAGGAAAGTTATAGCTAGTGAATTTCGATTGGTGATATAAGGTACTATTCTATAATTTTACAGTCATTCCCATGCAACATCTTCATAAAAACGAACACATTTTGGATTACGAAAAAATGACACTGCAGACTTTTGTAATATATTGTACTAACACGGATTAGCTATCATAAAGGCATGCACATAGTTGCTGAAAAGAGCAAACTCATCACGTCTAGCATTGAGTCATAGTTTCTTATCAATGCCAATAAATTTTTAGCAAATCAGCGCACGAATACATATATTGAAAATAATAACTGAATAAGCGTTAGATATCAGCTACTTTATCGATATGGATTAAATCATTAACCACAAGGAATGAAAATAGAAATTATTTGATAAATTTTTTAAATCCAGTTTTACGGCAACGTAGCTTGTTCTTCTACAAAGGAAGAGAAAACTAGATTCCCTTCTAACTAGATTTCTATCCTAAACTCGATAGAAATCTAGTTAGAAGGGTCTTATTTTGATCTACTTTCGTTCCATAGATTCTTAGCAACTTTCGCCATCTAATAGCAAAATTTTCGTTTAAATATTTTTTTTTTAATGTAATAAAATAAACTTTATATTGCGAAATGTGTAAAATCATCGAATATTTTGTTTAACTCTTTTAAAGCTAGTCAATCACCATCGAGTACAAAAAACGTCACGATGCGTCGCGTTGCCAAGACGCGTCGCTCGCCTTTTTATTACCCGGTAGTAATAAGAGTGACGCAATGCGACGCGTCTTGGCAACGCGACGCATCGTGACGCTTTGTGTACTCGATAGTGATTGGCTAGCTTTAAAGAATTAATCTGCATCATAGAAATACTAATTTTTCCATCAAGTAATAATTGATGCATTCCGAATAACAAAAAGTCAATGATTCAATGAATGTTTAGTTCTTATGTATCAAAACAGCGACGGAACTTGAAATTTTTGGTCGCCGCAAAATATTATTCAGGCCCATATCACAAAAAAAATGTCTAGATATTTTTATTAGAAAATAACGAAAAAAAAAAACTGCATCATTTAAAAAACAATTGACAATTATCAAAAGAAAATATATTTAAAATTCTTCCTCCTGGATTTTAAATTTTGCAAAATCTCTAATCCATCTTTTATTTCCATATTTTTGGCCATGCTCTGATTCAATGAATGTTTTTTCTCTTTCCGTAGTGCATTTAATTTTTACTGTATTATGTTGTTAATTTAAAAAAAGGTAAAGAAAGTATAGACAAAAAGGATTTGGCCTCCCGCGTTTCAAAATCCGGCGCACTGTATTAAAATCAATATTTTTTCAAAATTTTGAAGATCAGAATTTCAAAACTGCATTGATAATTATTAACCAATTAGTTCTTTTACAATAATTAAGTAAAAATAACAGTTAATAATACTCAGGTTATATATCGCTATATATATATATTTTGAATAAAAGTATTATTTTTTATGTAAGCGTCGGCCGGTCGCGTTGTAAAGCTGTGACTTACTATCCTGGACCGGGTTCAAATCCGGGTCTCACACTTCCACTATTTTCAGGGGGATTCGGGACTGACCCATTGAACTTCATCCTCAGTGACGTTTTAAGGCATGGGCCAACTGGGCTCGGGCCCACGGCCTCGGCCTCAGAGGGGTCTTGTCTCGTTCTTGACTCGGCTTCAATAAGATCATGATGCGAATAATTTTAATCGGCAAATGTTATTCTCGGACATTTTCTCCAAAAAACTAGGAATTTCCAACTATATGCTAATTGGCAACAGTGGCAAGACTGCATTATTATGTCATGTCCGTCGTCCGTGTCTAGGCCTAGTCCTACCGCCATACACCATCATTACTCATTTAGTCGAAAAGCGGCAGTCAGTCGAGTCGGTTTGTGCAGGTGGGGCCTACTTTTGCATAGGGGCCCAGGGCCTCAAGAAGTCTTAAGACATCACTGTTCATCCTTCAACCATCCGGTTGACCTGATCATGGGTATTGGCCAACCTGTGATGGGCTCTATAAATGGCCGTTGCCGGTCGGCCGGATTGGCCGCGTGGAAACGCTTCGGCTTTCCACTCTGGAGGACCCGGGTTCGAATCTCGGGTCCCACCCCTTGAAAAATATTTATCATGGGGTCCGGTCCCGGCCCGTCGATCCCCGTCCTCCACAATCCGGCTGACCCCTCCGCAGGGGTGGGCAGCCTGTGGAAGGGTTTGTTTCGCCTCGTCACTTAGTATTCTCCCTGAATGGAAAGTGGCGTCATCACAAGTGGCATTTAACAAAAAAAAATGGCCGCTGCCAGATACAGAATATCTGTTGTGCGATATCGCGGTTTAATTAACCTAACCTTTATGTAAGCATCGAGTAAGGAGATATGATTTTTATAAAACGATAAAAAACATCGAAAATTAATTTAAATTAATAAATACTGTTACTATTTAAAGAAAAGTTCGGCAAGATAATATTTCATTGAACTTATCTTTTTATATTTTATTTACTTGGCTTTGGGAGCTGATAGAGAATATGCGGAGTTAAAGCTCCCAAGTCATTCTTGATGTTGCCGGTGCTTGTGTCCCCTTCAAGGATTAACGTAGAACGTATATCAATAGCAGTAATAACCCCTCATTTCATATCCTTATTAGTTATTCTACTGCCTTTGCCAAGCTTGGAACGTATAATATATCGAATTGAGAGGACTTACTAAATTTAAAATTCACACCAGTAGATTCAGATAATAGTGTTGATTCTATTGATGTGAAATTTGCGCTCCTGTGCGAGTAGACTTCCAAAAAAAACCAATGAACCATAGCAATAAAATCCATAGCCAAGCGCATTTGAAGGTTCAACTTTGAAAGTAAAATTTGTATCATCCAAATGTATTTTTTCTAGCGCTTCTCTTAAATATTTAAAATACCACACGATTCACTTTTTTAAAGTCTGGTAATGCCTCATCTGCCTTGTGGTAGTGGTGGTTTTTAGAACAGGCGGTGGAGGAGCCTCTTATTTTATGATAGTAATACATATTTAATCTTTTGATACGAATTTTAACAAGATTTATATACTACAATATTTCTGAATTCAAGAATACTGTATGAGTATTCTTGAATTCAGAAATATTGTAGTATATAAATATAGTCTGTTATGAAACTATCGGATTAATTGTATGAATTAATCCGATAGTTTCATAACAGACTATGAATACCGTGAATACAACTAATACTTAAGTAAACAATGTAACAAAATTCGAAGAATCACAGTTTTGGAGGGACGAAAATTGTTTGTGGTAGAAACTCACAACGTAATTTGTGATAAAATAGCAGCAGAAATTTCTAAAAAACAACCGTTTACAAGAATGTATTAAATAATTTTCAGTTATTTTTTTAGTCTGACATGTGTAATGACGAAGTAAATAAATGTATTTTAAATTTATCAAATCAGTATAAAAATAATATTGATGCACATTATTTTAATGACGAATTCCATCATTTTTTAAAATACGTTAAAGAAGAAAATATTAGATGCTCCTTTAAAATATATAAAATAGTACTTTTCCCAATGTTGTAACGATTTAAAAAAATTTTTTTTAACCTTAACAATATGTAACGCAAGTGGAGAAAAGTCATTCTCTGCACTTAAACGAATAAAAAATTATTTAAGAAATAGTTTTGGGCAACATCATTTACAACATTTATCAATAATGTTTATAGAAAATGACGCAACACAAAACCTGAATTTTGATAACATTATTGATAAATATGCTGCATCTAAAAGTACCTTTAAAAATAATAATTTTTTTATATATAAATTAATATTATATATAGTTTGTAGTGCTATTTTACTATACAAACCAACAGTGAATTGGATTTATAAAAATTTTTAAATCGTAAAGAAACTATCAATTTATTTTAATTATAATTCATTAAAATAAATTGATAATTAATCATAAATTGATAATATGAACCATATTATTTGAACACTTGAAGGTTGGGGATCGGCTTATATACAGGTTTCTTTTATTCTTGGAATCAGCTATACAAGAATATATAATAGTAATTTAGAGAGAAGGATTATCTTTGAATAAATTTATCATCTTCAAATAAATTTTTCATCATTTGATTTTTATTAATGCAAACTAAATGAGACAAATCCATAGACACACAAAAGAATTTTTTTTTAACATTAATTAAATACACTAACTAGAATTTATAAAAGTTTTTAATTATATTTTTAGATTCTGTAATGTATCTGTATTTATATTTTTGATTCTGTAAAAAAAAACAAAAGAATATCTTGATTGGCTTTATTGATAAACATATAAATATTGCATACAACTGACCAATAATGTTTGTATTTTCTTAAGGAAACTTCAACAATAGTGTACTGTACAGTTCGTTCCAAAAAGTTTGTCATCTGCTTAGCAGGGGCTGAGCTTACCGGAAGTTGATCGGTTAAAAAGTCTTGTCAGTTCGAACCTGCATAGTGGAAGCTAAAAATGGACGCGTCCGTTCTGATTAAGAATAGGGGTGAGGTATACGAATGAGATGGGATGATTACAACGCTCTGAACTGAAAAGACTAATCGCTCACTATTTCAAGCAAGGCAGACTTTCTAGTTATGAAATGAGTAAATAGATAGCATTCTGTAATATCATTTTTTAAATTTTGAATATTGGTAATTATGAGTATGATATTTACAGATTTATTTTTTAAAATTCTAATATGCTAATATAAATATACCGTATTTGTTTGCCGCCATATAACTATATATAGAAGTTTTTTATATGTTCTCGTCGAGGATAAGGGTTAGTTCCCACCAAGCTGCGAAAAGCGATAGGCGAAGCGAATTGACGTCATGCCTACCCAAACTAAGGTGTAAAATATCGTGCTGAGAGTTGAGTGGCATTGGGGTAGTAAAAGATGCAGTGAAGTGATCCCTTCAAGGCACCTGGCAAAACATTGTTATATTTAGCCTTCCACCCATACTGGAGGATAACCAGATGGTGACTTTTTGTGTTTCCTCCAGTTAGTCCGTATTTTATGGATTCAAAAACTGATAAAACTTTTTCTGAGGGGGTTGCTTCTCCACCCTGCCGTGGGGTTGTTGGTCTTGGTACCTCATCTAGGGAACCGAGACTACCAGTTGGCCCCAGGGCGGTGGGACAGTGGAGCAGTGGAGTTCTTATTGCCTCTGGGAGTAAACCTAGTCCGCAAAAGGCGCGTTTGTCTAGAGCAGCTAGACAAAAGCGGAGGAGGGCTAAGAGGGAAGTTGCTGATACCAGTGGTTCTCAGTTACCGGGTAGCACTTCTCAACTAGCTTCTTTATCTGATTCTCCTGTCAATATCCCTGGTGTTGGCAAGCAAACCAGATCTGCAGTTTCTACCCCCTCTTCTGAGGAGGTGAAGCCTGCTAAAAGGACCCAGAGCTCTCAGCCTGGGTCATATTCTAAAGCAATGGCTTCTCTTTGGTTGGCCATCATCAAGGAGGGCTATCCAGACTCCAAGATGATGACTGACTAAGTTGATCTTATTTTGGGGAGGATCTTGGGTGGTGTGGATGGGATCCCTTCAGGAGAAACTTTACTGCTGCTCAAGGGCTATATCTTGGATACAGTGCACTTATTTATACTTGTATGAATGAGTTCACCTGTCAGTGGCTAACCCAACTTTTAGATGGGTGTACTCTTGGGCAGGGGATTCGCTTAAGGGTTAATCCTGCGAAGAACCCACCCAAGCCTGTGAAGTTGCCTTATTGCACTGTGGCTACTCATACACGGGATGCGACCTAACTTTTGGCTCAACTCCAAGCATTCAATCCGGGATTCAAGACAGAGAACTGGAAGGTTTAGGGTAGTAGCAGGGATGCTAACGGGCAGCATTTTATTTTGATGGTTGATGTTGCTTTGGCTAAGGCCATCAAAATGGCCAATTTTAAGGCCTTTTCTGGGGTCGATCAAGGGACATTTAAGGTACTCTCGGATCCTAATTCCAAGTCTGGGAGACCGATAGCTTCAGTGATTGCCCCTATAAAGGGGCATGAACTGGTCAGGCTCGCCGGCAAGGATCAGGTTTCCAGGGATACCAATGAACCTTCCGATGCCCAGTCAATGGAGGAGGACATGGATCTTTGCCCACTTTAGGCACTTGTAGTGTCATGGGTCTGAGGATGATCCAGATCAACCTCCAGCACTCCTGAGACGCCTCTGCCATTTTGGGTCAGCTGCTCGTGGAGAGCTGCTATATCCTTGCACTTATTCAAGAACCATGGCACTATAAGGGCTAAATACGAGGGCTTCACTGCAAGGAATATAAGTTGTTTTCTTTTACTTCTTGTACTTCTGATAGTGGTCCTCGGACTTGTGTTTTCATTAGGAATAACATATGTGTTTCACCTGTCTGGGATTTCTGTTCTAGGGATCTTACCACTGTTCGGGTGATGCTTGATGAGGGGGTGTTAGCAGAGAATTTATTGTTTCTTCTGCTTATTTCCCTTATGATAAAGACAAACTTCCACCAACACTTGAGTTCAGGTTTTTGGTAGAATTTTGTCAAAAGAATCATTTTGATTTGTTGGTTGGTGTTGATGGTAATTCTCATCATGTGGTTTGGGGTAGCAAAGACATCAACCAAAGGGGAGAGCACCTATTGGAGTTTCTGATGGGTACTAATCTTTTTATTTTAAATAGAGGTAATGAACCTACCTTTATTGTTGTTAACAGAAGGGAGGTCATTGACCTAACATTAGAGATTCAGAATATTTCTGATCTAATTCAGAACTGGCATGTGTCTGGTGAACCTTCTTCTTCAGATCACAGATATATTTGCTTTAATTTAATGTGGCACTTAGCCAGGTTACATATAGACACCCTTGGAGGACTAATTGGGCTTCCTTTAGAGAAGATTTAAATTCAACAGGCAATTCTCTTATTCTATCACCAAAACTGTCCTGTCAGGACTGCTCGCTGATCAAGGCGAGTTCCTTGGTGGAATGAATGGCTGGGCGGTCTTAGACATACTGTTAGGAGGCTTTTTAATAAAGCTAAGAGGAATGGTGATTGGGACACATAAAGGAGTGCTCTCACTGGTTATAATAAGGCCATTAGAAAGGCTAAAAGATCTTCCTAGAAACAGTATTATCAGGGAATTGAGGATATACCTGAGGTATATAGACTTGTGAAGATAATGTCTAATGGGAATTTTTGCAGAATTGGTTCTCTTAGACTGCCTGATGGCAGTATGACCAGTACTTGCAAGGACTCTTTAAAGGAACTTTTTTGAGTACACTTTACTGGATCTACCTTGATTGAGGACTCATCCTGCTTGCAGGTGCAGTCTAACCTTGATGGACATGATTATCATGCCAAGAGGGAGGATTGGTGCCTGGTGAGGGGGATGATTAATCAGTCTAATGTTAGATGGGCTATAAGTGTTTTTAAGCCCTTGTCTTTATCACAGTGAATTTGCCAGATTGATAAGCAAATTGAATGCGACAAAGGGGGATCCTAGACAAGGCCCTACTCCCTGTGGAGGTCCGAGAGCCAGAGCCCGCTGGAGAATATCACTTCTCGCCCGATCGTAATTTAGCGGAGTTGACAATTTTATCATCAACATCGGGTGAATGTGACTTTCTTTCAGCCGGTCCCAGATACTCCAATCTCCATTATCCCCCGAAAGAATAATAAACATGCTAGATTTGAACTGTACAAGAACTTCAGTGTTGTGCAGGTGTTTGGAGGGGTTATGTAAAATTATGTGACAGAGATCGCAGTGGCAACTTCCCGGGAAAAAAGGGAAAAACATGTTTATTTACTTTTATCAAGAGAGTGAAACTGGGAAAATTCCAGACAAAGAAGGCAGTTGGTTCCAGCCCGTGAGAGAGAGCAGTTGGTTCCAGCCCACCGTGGAGAACAGTTGATTCCATCGAACTGCGGACTTTTGCTTAATCATAGAGTCAGAATAGCCGACGCTTCTGACTTCCTCGTCCGACCGCCGACGTCTGCAAGCAAGAATCCGATATTCGCCATCCACAAGCGCTTCCTTTTCCCTGTGGTCCCACATCTCTGGCCAACATACCGACCATGTCATGACGAGCTCACCAATCACCAAATTCTGAGAACATTCTACAAACCCATCCAGTGTGCACCGTCCTGTTAAGAACAACTCTGTGGAGGAATTCCTATTTAACCTGAGGTATTTGTCCTCAGACTTAAATTGTCAGGCTTATTTTTGTACAAATCTCTCTCTCTAATAAGGAAGATGTTTGTTTATACGAACGTTGTCTCCGAGTCCATCCTTGAGTCCGAAATCTCACCACTCATCCTCACTCACTCCACACACCGCTGAAAGGCTATCCGCCTGTTGAGAACCACTCGTTCTTATCTTGCGGGCTCAGCGGACCGTGCAGGGCTCACATCCCTAATGAACCTATCCACCAACCTCTCTAATGTCTTCAATAAAAGAACATCAGGCTGATCGGATGATAAGACATCCGATCCACCTAATATCCTTTCCAAAATGCCATCTGGTCCTTGGCAGGACCAGATGGCATTTTGCCAGTGTTCTTGCAACAGGGCATTGATATTCTGGTCTCTCCTCTTTGCTGTGTCTTTCGGACCTGATTGGCCTTTGACTATGTTCCATGGTCCTTGAGGCAGATAAGGTTTCCTTTATACCTAAGCCTGGGCGTAATTCTTATACAGAGGCTGTCTTATCATCCGATCAACCTGATGTCCTTTTATTGAAGACATTAGAGAGGTTGGTGGATAGGTTCATTAGGGATGGGGCCTTGTCTAAGATCCCCCTTTGTCGCAGTCAATTTGCCTATCAATCTGGAAAATCGACTGAGCATGCTCTTCATGAGGTTGTTTCACTCATTAAGAAGCCCTCTCAATGAGTGAAACAACCTCATGAAGAGCATGCTCAGTCGATAACCTCATGAAGAGCATGCTCAGTCGATTTGCCAGATTGATAGGCAAATTGACTGCGACAAAAGGGGATCCTAGACAAGGCCCCATCCCTAATTTTGGGCTATTGGGTACAAGGAAATTGCCCTTGGTACTTTTCTTGATATTCAAGGGGCTTTTGACTCTATTTCTTTTGAGCAAATTAGCCTTGCTGCTCATACATGGATTATTCGTTGGATTGGCTCTATGCTGAGGTAGAGTTGTTTTTAGTAGACTCTATGAGGAGGAAGTTAAGATTCTCACTGACAGGAGTTGCCTGCAGGGAAGTGCTTTCTCCCTTTCTTTGGTGCCTTGTGGTGAATGAATTATTGGCTTTACTCAATGGGAAGGGTTTCTTCACTGTTGGTTACTCCCGATGACATATACATTGTTGTGGTGGGGAAATTTCCTAGGACTGTTTGCCATCATTGTGGTGGGAAAGTTTCCAGGACTGTATCAGACAGCTCTTAATACAGTTTCTGATTGATGTAATAGGGTTGGATTGTCTGTTAATCCAGCTAAGACTGTTATCGTGCCTTTTATTCGAGGATAGGGTTAACTGAGCCGACCTTCTTCGGTAAAAGATTGCAGTTTTCTACCCAGGTCAAATACCTTGGGCATACGTTATGCTTGACAAGGGTTTGATTTGGAAGTCACATGTTGAGTTTATTGTTGAGAAGGCCTGTAGGGCTCTTTGGGCTTGCAGAGGTATTTTGGATAAGACTTGGGGGCTTGGGCCAGGGCTGTTGTTTTGGATATATACCATGGTTGTGAGACTTATCTTACTTATGCTGCCATTGTTTGGTGGTGATGGGTTTTACTTAAGATTTGCAGGAATGAACTTGGAAAGATTCAAAGGTTGGCCTGTTTGAGCATCACTGAGGCTATGAAGACTGCTCCTACTGCTGCCTTGAGGTCCTCTTAATTCCTCCTTTGCATTTGTTTGTTGAGGCGAGTGCCTGGGAGGGCTATTATAGGCTTCATTCTTCTGGGAGAGGGATTTCTTGGATCCACAAGGTGGAGCATTTATCTTTTGAGTGGGACAAATTACACTGTAACATTCTTGGGATGGTTAAGGATTACATGGTACCTAGATTTAACTTCTTCCGACCCTTCACTGTTGTTTTTCCAGTTTGGAGAGCTGGGGAGGGGGATGTGGGTGTAGTATCAAGGATGGTTTGGTCTGGTTTACAGATGGTTCTAAAACCACTACTGGAGTTGAGGCAGGGGTTTACTTCAAGGAGATGCAGATGTTTTATTCCTATTCCCTTGGATGGTTTGCCACTGTCTTTCAGGAAGAAATTTTTGCTATTTCTGCAAAAATTAGAAATTTTGCAAATAGCAAAATTTCTAATTTTGCTATTTCTGGGGTTATGCTTATAAGCATACTTACATCCTATCTGATAGTCAGGCTGCTCTTAAAGCGCTTGATAGTTCCTGTTTTGTTTCTAAGCGTGTTTGGGAATGTCATCTTCTCATTGAGGAACTGGCCACCAAGAACAGGGTGGAGCTTGTTTGGGTGCCGGGGCACAAGGGGATTGAGGGCAATGAGGTTGCTGATAGGCTTGCCAAGGGAAGGGGCTTTCTCGACCCCTTTTTTGGACCTGAGCCTGCTCTGAGCAGTGGTCTTGATGCTTTTAGACGGGCCATCAAGGAATGGTTGGCGGCCCAGCATCTCATTTCCTGGAGGTCTATTTTTGGTCTTAGGCAGGTGAAGACTATCATTAATATTACTCAAGAGCCCTTGTAGTTTGTGCTTGCTACTTGTAGTTTGTGTCTGGTGCAGTCTAATTGAACATTTATTATGAAGGCTATCATTTTGGGTTGCTCTGTTCAGCGAACTAAAGAGTTGCTTTCACTGAATAAACATAAAGTTAGGATTGTTACAGGGATTCTACAGGACACTGTCATCTTAGAAGACATCTTCACTTGATTGGGCTTGTTGACAACCCTATTTGTAGAAGATGTCAGAATGAGAAGGAAACTCCTCTTCACATTTTGTGTGAATGTATCACCCTTTTGTGGCTTAGGCTTGATCTTTTAGGGATGTATTTTCTTGTTCTAGAGGATCTTGCTAATGTCCCATTGAGGAAAATACTGTCTTTTGTTTTAAAGATGGGACTTCTTCTGGGATGATCTGATTGGGGGTGCACAATAGACCATTGTTGGTCGTAGTGCTTAGGCTGTGTAGGCTTCTCCCTTCTATCTACTATTACTACTAGGACAGATTACAATTGAAATTTTTGAATGCAACCCTGTCATAAGTTGGAGACTTCCTGTATTCTATAAATTTTACATTGTATATACTGAGAAATCATTTTATATAAAATTAATTTTATTTTATAGTTAAAAATACTTATAAACTATAACATAATATAAATTAGTTCATAAATTAATGCAAAATACTAAATATACATTGCATTTTCAAATGAATCTTGTTCGAAACACACCACCTGATGAGTTGACATTTCAGTTTTGGAATGCAGATGTTAAAGCAAAGCTGTGTGTGTTGTGCATGCACAGTGCTCTTAAATTATACACTTGCATCATTTTTAAATATATGATGTAATGTTAAAGATGACTCGTGTGATTGAAAATCTGTCCAAGCAGGATATGCAAGCTATAATTCAGTTTTTAACAGCTAAGCGGTGTAAGTAGTGATGCTAGTGGTTGATCCATATGCTGACTGAATACTGTAAGGAACAGTGAATGGACTTCAGCTTGCAGGATTTGATGCACTACTGCAATGAGGGTGAACAATTCCTGCAGTGCATACTTATGTTTCACCACTATGAGCTGTTGTAATTGTTCACCTTCATTGCAGTAGCACATCAAATGCTGCAAGCTGAAGTCCATTCACTATTCCTTGTAGTGTTCAGTCAGAATGTGGATCACCCACTAGCACCACTGGCTTACACCACTTAGCTGTTAAAAACTGAATTATAGCTTGCATATCCTGCTTGGACAGATTTTCAATCACATCAGCCATCTTTAAAATTACATCATACATTTAAAAATGATGCAAGTGTACAATTTAAGAGCACTGCGCATGCACAACACACACAGCTTTGCTTTTAACATCCGCGTTCCAAAACTGAAATGTCAACTCATCACGTGGTGTGTTTTGAACAGATTTCATTTAAACACATCATATAATATTAGAAATAGAAAGAAAAGACAAAAGCATTATCTGAATAATAATGATAAATAAATAAAAAATCTATAATCTTAAAATTTCATTGTACATAACACAATAATACATTGTATTACAAAAATGTTAATATCAAGAAATAAAAAGTATGAATTTAATTCCAAAACATCTAATAAAGATGCATTATCCTTAATTTAAGAAATTTAATTTTCATTTTTGCATACCTTCAAATGATCAGGATCTTTGTATGGTGCATCAGGAGCAAATACCCTAAATACATCAGCTACACAACAAGCAATAAGTAGTCGAACGTCTCTACTAGGATGTTCAATAAAATGAGCAGATGCTAAATGAAGAGCAAGAGGAATATAATTGGTATTATCTGCTTCTTGACTCATATTTTGAAAAGCCTGAGCACATTCCTAAAGTAATCAAATATATATATATTAAATTTGATCAATTTATTGAATAAAGCATTAATTATAAATAATTTTTAAATCAAAAAATTTATATATTTTTAAATTTATAAATTTTATTCATCAAGTAATTCAATTTTAAGTTTCAATTTCAAGTTTTAATCTAAGTTTTATTCTGAAATTTTCTATTATATTATTTCTGTTCTTATAGCTAAATTCACAGCTATCAACTCATATATTTTTAATCAGACATACCAAAAGTTTTTATTTTAGAACTTTAAATATAAATTTCTAAATATGTGAAAATTTTTGATAGAAGTTCTGCCATTTTGAAATATTGTGTTCACACATTAAATAACTCTGTTGTTTTATAATAGAATTGTTGCTAGATCATTTCACTATTGTAATGTTTAAAATTCTTGAAATTTTCTAAAATTTGAAAATAAAATGGTATGTTCATAGATAAAACAGTTTGTCACTTGAGGAAAAACTATACTGTATTAATCCACTATGTAATGTAATCAAAAAAATTAACATTAAAAAGAGATAACATTTATCTTCAAAAGGGAAACAAAATGCTGCATTATAATCAGCATTTCATTTCATTTTATCTAAACAAAAGTAACAAATTAAGTATACTTAGTTCTCATAGTTATGTGGTAAATGATTCCCAAAAGCAATAACATAAATCGAAAATATACAAAACAATAACTTTTAATCATATATTTGAATGTCAAACATTCCAGAAAGTCTCAAATGGGACAGAAAAGAGCATTCCCAAACTTATCTATTCCACTTAAGATCAAGTGTCATCATTCAAGACCATAAGTTATTCTCCGTTAGAGTTTCTCCCTCAATCCAATCTCCACAGATATTTTATATGGCTTCTATTGTTCACTCCATGCTAAAACATAATAGGACTGTTAACATATATCTAAACTAAGAGATAAGGAAACATAACAGGGCAATGATTAATGGTATCTAACTCAATGATACAAAAAAATAAAATAATGATATCAAATCATTGTTTTGTCTAATATTTTCTTCAGATTCAGATCACACTAAGTTGGTATTCTACAGACATTGTGCATGAAAGATCATGACTTAATTCATTTTCCATTTTGCAATTTTATGCAAAAAAAACAATATAAATTCAAGTTTTATGCTAACTTGCATATAATACTAATTTTGCAATCTGCCCCATAAATGATAATTTTTTTCAAATAGCATATCTATGAAAATTTTTGCATATTTCTGAGAAATGAGATATATTCTTCAAACATGGATCAATAATAATTAATGTTACATCTGCTACAGTCTATATACTCTATAAGAAACACAAGCCTTTAAAGCAGGCATAAAATCATAAAAACAGATTAATTAAAAATGTTCTTGATCAGTTTATAAGGTGTTCATAAATTACTGAAGCAGATCAATATACTGATCGAAAACATTTTAAATTAATCTGTTTTTGTGATTTTATGTCTGCTTTAAAGGCTTGTGTTTCTTGTAGAGTATATAAACATGGATTTACAAGAAAATGTAAATAAATAATGTATAAAACTAAATCTAAGTATACTCTTAGATTTATTAAATATTTTATGATGGATCACTTGGATTTTTTTACATATGACAATATAGATTTTTTAAATGAGTATGACTACAGTTGTTAAAATTTGGGTGTTTTCAAAAACTTCAGCTGATGAGTTGATATTAAGGAAATATTCAGAAAAGCCCAAGTACCTGATCTAGCATATAATATCCAATAACATTCAAAAACTTTAAAAGGGTAATTGATAAAACCAAAAAAATAACAGTAACAGTATTAATTCCATTAAAAAACATAAACGTAAAAAGTTAATTTGTAGAAATAATTTAAAAGCCTATAATTCATATAAAAGAACAAATATGTCTAACACATCACTATCTAATAAGAAAGACTATATTTATTAGAATTCTTTTTAAATAAAATTTTAAAAAGTGATCAAAAACTGAATAATTAAAAAACCATAAATGTTCAACAGTAAAATCAGTGCATTCTATTAAATATGATTTACAATAAACTCACAATTGCAGAGATCATAAATTAACTAATCTTCTCCTATCATAGTTGGCAAATGAGGGCATTCGATTGTTAAACAGTTAAAAACAGTTTTTCTACAACTATTTCTTTTTTATATTTCTTTAGTAACTTAATTGTAAATACGTCTTAAACAGTTTTTCTACAACTATTTCTTTTTTATATTTCTTTAGTAACTTAATTGTAAATACTATATTGAAAAACTGATTTAATATCATGGAAGTCATGCAAGATATGCACATGAAATAAATTAATAATATATTTCCTTAGTTTGAGAGAATGCAATACAAATCAAAGTTCTTTTAGAAAAATAAAATAAAATTCTCAGAAATCACTTATCTGAATAAAATAAAATTTCTTACAAACTAATAAAAATATATTTATTTTAAAATTAATAATTAAATAAAATTGTTAAAAGTTACCTTTAACCTTCGAACTAAATCATCAGTACTTAAATTGTCAGTTATAGGCCTTACCCCAAAGGGATATACTAGTTTTAGTTCTGGTTTAATAGGTTTTGGCATGACTAAAACATCTGGTATTCTAATTCAAATCTATAATTAAAAATTTCAAAAATTAATTAAATACTTTAATTACTGATTTTAAATTAAAAAAATGAAAAATTTTATATTCATTATAAAAATACATGCTATTATTTACATATATATTTTTAAGATATAGTTTATTTTGAAATTTTCTATGTTTTAAATATTTCATTCATAATGGTAATGTTCTGCTAATAGTGGATATAATATATTCCTATCATTTTTATAAATTACAAAAGTTAAAAATTAACTTTTACAATAAATCCAGGTGTATACCCAATTAATAATTTGCATTATAAATACAGTGAATTTATAATGCAAATTATTGATTGGACCAATTAGCAGTATAGATAGCCATTGCTTTATGAAGATAATGCATTCCTTGAAAACTGTTTATTAGTTGAAAATTTGTAAAATAAAAATTCAATTCCCATTAATTGTAACATATAAATTTCTGATCAATAGCAAAGAGACAAACTAAGCACTATGCAGAAATAGATCTTTATTTTCAGAAAGAAATAGTTTAGGATTTACATATTGTAATTATTATCTTTATGTTTTATTTCTATATTTGTAACATTTTATTATGTAAGTGTTGTTATTTTACATCTCGGACAAATAATTTGGTTTTAGGTAACCTTTTTGCTCTAAGTGACTGAAACAGATACTCTGTTGTGACAGGGTAATTTGACTCGTGTTACTGACCATCTGTGTTGTCTGACCAATGTAAACAAGCTTAAAGGTTTTGGATTATATGGGTTTCGGATTTACATATTGTAATTGTTAACTTTAATTTTTTTTATTTCTGTATTTTAGCATTTTATTTTGTATGTATTATGATTATTACGTCTTTGACAAATAATTTGTTGTATGTACCCTTTTTTGCTGTAAGTGACCGAATCAGATACTCTGTTGTGATAGGGTGATTTAACTCGTGGCACTGACCATTGTTTAGAGGTTGACATTAGCTGACGAAGACCCATTGAGAAAGGTCGAAAGCATTTCTTTCTGAAAATAAAGATCCATTTCTGCATAGTGCTTAGTTTGTCTCTTTGCTATTGTTAGTTGCAGAATGTCTATAGCTTTAGTATTTCTAATCAATACTTTGATTTTAGAAAATCATTGCCATTTTATCAGTTGATGTTAAAACATTAAAATAATTTCAATAATTTTTGATTTTCATATATATTTAACTTGTTTTCTGTTTTTTAATATTCAATTATCAAGCTGTAGTGAGCCAAGTGATTTTTAGTCTTCTTTCCAAATGGAATCATGAGATCATCATCTTTTGTTGATGTCAATTTGTCCTCTGCATATGTCAATTTGTTTGTCTATCTCCACTAATAACTTTTGAATTAATATAGAAATTTGATGATAATATCTTTAAAGGTTGCCTCAATGCTGCATCAATTACTATCTGCAACCATTTAAAAATGGCAGACATTCAAAGCTCTGAAATACTTTCTTAATTTATCCTAACTATTTGTTCAAATTTTATGAAATTTAGAATGATGGTCATGCATTGAATATGACCTCAATGATACATCAATTAATTATTTATCTGAACTATTTAAAAATACCAGATGTTCAAACTTCAAAGATTTCTCTCTAATAATGTTTTAACTATTTCATTGACTTTTATAAAATTTAACAGAGTGGTCCAGCCATTAAAATTGAATTTTAAATAGCATTAATTAGCACTATAGATTTAGCCATTTAAAAATAGCAGGCATTTAATCTTTTGAGATTAAGATGAAAAATGATGAATGATGAGGTTACCCTGTGCATTTATTAAGAACTGTATTTTTTATCATTGCAACAGATGGTGCTAAGAATTAAAACAAGAAGCAGCAGTATGGATTTCCTGCATTATCTTTACAACTTTTAGAATGAAATATATTTAAATTATTATTTATATAATTTGATATATAAATTAATTGTATTGAAAATGATTTTGATGACATATACACGTAGTTCTCAGATTTACAAGTTCTTGGATTTATAAATTTTTTTCAAATATGAAGTATTAAAAAAATCAAAAATATGAATGTTAATTGTAAATCAATATTGATTAATTCATCCCAAAAATTTCTATCTCAGTCCAACAATGGTTAAATTTGATATATATTAATACATGCATTAATAAACAAAATGCGAAATGAAATTTATGAGTAAACTTTAAACATAGATAAAAAAAATTTAAGATATAAAATAATATTTTTGCAAAAAAGTAAATTGTCTAAATGAATCTTAATTTATATTTTATGAAAATTCAACACAAATAGAAAAACTTATGCATTGGCATATCTCTAAAACTATAAGTAGTATTTGTTAATTATAATCAAAACAGAATACAAAAGACATATAAGTATTATCTTGGTGTAAAACTTTAATGAACAATAATTATTTTAAATTAATTTAAATTTTACAAAACATCTGTTAGACAAATAACTGCAATGTTGAAATATCTTATATAAATAATAATGTCATTAATGGAATTTTGGGTCCAATAAAAAAAATTAACCATTCATCACATATTTGGACATTGCTAATGAAAAGTAAATAAAAATTCAATAAACAGTATAATTGTGACAATAGCATCTTCACAAACAATGCAATTAAATTTACATGTATATTGATTTGGAGGAAATATCCTTTAATTAAATTAATATTATATCATTAACAAAGATGATCATTCACACCATCAATGCATGTTTATAGTTGTCAAGTCAAACAAACATGAAATATTAATGTTGAAACTTAAATAATAATTAAATGGAAATAAAATATAAGTAAAATGATGCAATGCTTCTCAAAACAGCTGGAAAATATTTGACTCTTCACAAGTTACACTTAGATATGCACATAATCTTTCATTTGGAACCATCTAAACATTTAAAACAAAAAAATCAATGTTTAATGGAACCATCTAAACCTATATAGGTATACTTCCACTTACTGAACACTCATTTAATGTATTTTTGCTATAACATACAATCAATTTTACTGACCATCCCTGTAATCATATACTATTGCTCTACCTAATACACTGACAGTGACATCTAAAATTTCCACTATTCTGAAAGTGACAATACAGTACAATCTAAAATGGTAGACAGGCATCAAGCACACAATATATGTTGGACAGTAATATTGTTTTATACTTTACCATAATAAATAAATACAAGTTGTTGTTATATTTCATGATTTTTTCATTTTTTATAACTCCTTTGAAATCTGGATAGGTTTACAATTGATGTCAAAACAAACTTTTCATTGTCTAATTTGAGGAAACAAATCATCACTATCTCAGTTGAAAACAGAAATAATAGTTAAGATTTTTGTAACAGCAATTGTTATTCAAAGTATACAAGATATTCAAATAATAAGACAAGATATAAAAAGTGAAATCAAAATAAAATGTAAAAAAAGAAATTTCATTGTAATTAATGAAATGTATTTATCATCCTATAATTGTCTGAAACACAAATCTTGTGAAATAGATATATGCATAATAATCATCAATATTTCCTCATTTATTAGCAAATATCAATTTATTAACTATCAAAGATTGTGCAAACTTTATTGGAAATATCAGAGTTCACCATGCGTAGTACAATATACAATGATACTCAACAATGCTTCTTAAATCAAGAATGCTTTGATAACTCCACTTAAGTTGAAAATGCCACAATGGTAATAATTTTAGTAGTAATAATAGACAATGCAATACTGAATTCTTTAAGATTGTAAAATCATCTGGATTTGATCCTGGATCTTCCAAGATGATAAAATAATCCAGAATTGAATTCAGGCTCTATAGTGTAAAACCATTTGGAATTAAATCCAGATCCCCAAGATAGTAAGTGATTGCTTTACTAGACATTTATCAGCCAACTGTAAATTTTAAACAAAACAAAAAAGTATTTCTAGACAATATGCTATAAATATAGCAAAATTTGAAATATTTAAGGGCAATCATAAGACAGATTATCATAAGTCAAATAAGCTTAAGTGGGGGACTACCTGTGTATATATATATTTTGACAGCAGCACATATTTGTATAAAATATATTAAAAATAATATTTCTCAATATATAAATCCAAAAAAAGAAAATAATATATTATTTGTATTTTATGTTTTTCTATATGTTACTTTAACATTTAATGGAAATTCTATACTGCACAATTTATCATTAGAGAAAATTTTATCACATTAGCTTCTTTAAACAAATAAAAGTGTTTTTAATAAATGTCAATCATAATTTAGAATAGCATTTTATAATATAGAAATTCAAACAATATCACAAAAAAATTTTATTGTAAAATTTACATACTTGCCATGTCAGAACTATAATCAAGAAGGCAGCAGACTTCAGATACAGAATATCAACTTTTATTTTAGAAGTTGAAATATAAAATCTTTTTATTTTTAGTGCTGTTAATAATTTAAATAAATTTTGCCTTATAACTGAGCTTTTATAGTATTTTAATTTTAAATTTACAATAAAATTTGAAAAATTTTTTGTGTTCATAGTTCCTTCAATGAAAATAATAAGGAAAACAGGAGAATTACTTGAATAAATCAATAGTATATTAGAATCAAAGAAATAGTACTATATTTTTTCCTAATTTTAATAAAATAAAACATTAAATAATTAATAATAATTATCGCAACATAAAACTTTGATGAACAATAATTATTTTATTAATTTTAATTTTATGAAACTTTTCAGTGAATAATTATTACATCATTAAAATATTTTATGTAAATGATGAAGTTATTCTATAGAGAGATTATACAAGCACTTCTAGCAGTAAGAGCAAATACTTTTTTTTTTAACTTTAGCTACAAATGTTTTTGATCTATCGATCATTTTCAACTAACATTTTAACTGTAACACTTTCAAATTAGAAGAATATAAATTGGAACAAAAGAATAAATTACTAAACAACATTTTAAAAATACATTCTAGTTGTTATGGCAATCATATGGATGGTCCCATTATACATTAGAAATTTTATAAAGTATATATTATGAGTAATATATTTAAAAGAATAATTACAAGAGTAACCAGGTTTAGAAAAATTGTATAATAAACATTTAAATAAAGTCTATCATTGGACAGACAGGGTGTTTCTCTGCATGGTTTTGGTACTCAGCTTTTGTTCTATGGTGTACTTCCATGCTTGGAGGAGTTCCCAAGGGAGCCTATCATTTAATAGGTTTTCTGCATCCTTCCTTCTTATGATTTCTAACGTCTCTGTAATACATGGTTGAGTGCATGGTGGTATCAGCTTAATTACTATTGCTTGACTCCATGTAACATCTATGTCTTTTGAGTAGGCTTCTATGGCTAGTGACGACGTTAACTTTGCATTGACGATATCTCTTCTGTCGATCCATTGAAATAAAACAAACTGCTTAACTTTGTAACTATAGTTCACAGTAAATACAGCACTTGAAGCAGTATAAAATATAAAGTTGGTGTAATAAAAAAACTTTATATTTTATACTGCTTCAAGTGCTGTATTTACTGAACTATCTCTTCTGTGCTCCTCCATACGTTTTTTTAATGTTCTGGTTGTGGCTCCTATATAAGCTGCACTTTGATTCGTTTGGTTGTCTCTGACTGGTATTTTATACACATTTTTTTGTTCTTGGTCCGTGAGGGAATCTTTATCGTTTCTAAGTACATTGAATAAGGTAGACCCTTCTCAGTGCTAGTTTTTTATTAGCTTTTTTAGCTACGTTTCTTAAGACATTTAGGTTTTTCCAATGATTCGGTATTGGGATAAAGGTCTGGTTCTAATGCATAATTTCTTCCCACTTCTTATTCAATGTAAATAATTCAGCTCAATTATTAAAAGTGGAAAATAAATTTATTAAACTTGAAGATCTTTCTGCTTTATTAAGCCATCTTCAGCACAACGTATAAGAATTCAAACATAAAAAACTTAGCAAGAACATAATTTGAATTTTAAATTAATATTATAACATTGTATGCAAATACATATACTGTATATTAAAAATAATAATAAAATAAATTATAATAAAATAAAAAATAAAAATAAAATATTTAGTCATTATATTATTACGTTTTAAACTAGCCACTGTGGCGGTACTACAGACGGTTGATTGTCGTTTATCACGTGATATTGTTTCTTATAATTTTGTATAATTATTGACTCTGCAATTTTTATATCTTCAGATTTCGTTATTTGTTTAATAATTTTTGCCTGGTCCCAGTGGATGGTGATGTTATATTCATAAAATGAACTGGCCAGAGCAGTGTCAAAGGTTGCGGCTTCTATCGACCGTTTATGTTCTTTAAGCCTCGTTCTGAGACAACGTTTCGTGCTGCCTATGTATACTTCGTCTCTTTTTAAATCATTATTAAATATAGGTATAACATACACTCCTGAGCGGTCTAAAGGTGGTATAGAAGGTTTGACATTTTTAACAGTATGGTATATCGTATCAAGCCTGCTAAAAGGAATAATAACACTTCTATTGTGGAGAGCTTTTTTAACATTTTCTATAGGTTTGTGATATTTAATGGAGTACGTGTAAGAAGTACTATTCGGAGGCGGATAAGTATTATTATAAATGTTTTGTCTGCTTGTATGCAAGGATTTCATAATATTATCGATAAATGCAGAGTTATACCCATGCATGGCAGCCTGTTCTTTGATTATCGTTAATTCTTTTAACTTAGCTTCAGTCGTATTACAGTGTGTTTCTACTCTCTTTAACAAGAAACGAAAGGCAGCTATTTTATAAGAGTAGGGGTCATACAACCATCGGGGGATGAATACTGGTGCATAGGTGGATTTTCTATAAACATTTGTATATAAGCTGTTATTAATAATTGTAATATCAACATCCAAGTAATGGACATTTATGGGCGAGGACTGTTCTATTTTAATATTAAGGCCAAGTGCATTGTCATTAAACTGCTCAAGGATGGTTTGTACATTTTTTCTGCTATCACAGATGATGAAGATGTCATTGACGTATTTAGTAAACAATTTAATATCACATTGTATCACGTAGGATAACATTCGTTCTTTATAGCGTACGAGCTCAGCTACTACGCCTGCCATTAGCCCACCTATTGGGACACCAAGATATTGTTTGTAATATTGATTATTGTAAACAAAAAAGGAATTATAAATTATGAGGTGCGAAATACCCTTTGGCAAATTGCTTGCCCAATTTGGGGAGACTCTCTGGATAAAGTTAAAATTAGGGAACTTCTTTTGAAATTTCAGCGTCGTATTTGTATTAAGATTATTAAGGGCTATCGGACTATATCTAGGAACTCAGCCATTCTGTTGTCGGGTAAGATGCCACTAGATCTTCTCTTAAGGGAAAAATGTCAGTTGTACTTTACACTTACTTCTGGTAAGTTAGAAATTGATGGGAAAGACTTTCAGGTGGAGGTTCCGGCTGACTTCCGATCACGCCCTCATCCATCTTATCATAATGTCGATTACATAATATCTTACATGGAAAGCAACAAGTGTTACATTTATACAGACGGTTCCAAATCAAATGACGGGGTGGGGTCGGCCTTTTGTGTTATCCAAGGTAGGGAGGTTTTACAGTGTTCGGATTTTAAAGTTAATCCTAACTGTACTATAGTCCAGGCAGAATTACTTGCAGTCTTAGAGGCTTTGAAATTTATTGAGGCAGAAAACTTGCATGATGTGATTATATGTACGGATTCAACTGTTGTTTTGAACTATATTCGACATCCAAAAGTTAAAACGAAACTAGCTTTTAGCGTATTCAAACAATTTCAAAATTGCGTCACCCTTTACGCGACACGTGTTTGTTGGGTAAAGGGGCACTCTGCCTGCCTCGGGAACGAGCTGGCTGACACATTGGCACGTGCGGCACATTTAAACAAAGACACCTCTTACAATACCCTTCCTGTTACATATGTTAAAGGCTTTCTCCGCGAGCAGTCAAGAGCCAGCTGGTCAAGTAGATGGGAAACAGATAATAAAGGCGAAATTACTCATAAGTTTTTCCAAATCTTAATTGCCGGTTAAATATACACCTTGGGATTGAGTTGTTTTAGTTATTAGCTATAAAAATTTTTTCCTAAGTTATTTTTGAATTTGTATTATGTTCTTAATTTCGAATCTCATGAATAATTTAAATGTGATTCGATTCTGTATTGGTTCTGTACAACTGAAGTTGATATAAGAGTATATCGAAAACGTTCTTGTTATAGGAATAAAATTCTGTTTTATTTATTTACTGCTGTTAGTGTTTTGGATTTCTATTACCGTTTATTGTCTTTTCCTTCTATTGCAACTCTCAGACCCTCCTATTACCCATAATGCCCACCCTTACATTTATTATTTTGTATTTTATTTTGATGATAATTAAAAAAAATAGTGTATACTATATTTATTTGATTCTAACATGCCATCAATTTACTGATACAGTTAAATAATTTTTCCCCATTTTTGATTGACAGAGCTGTAGAAATAGAAAATTACTCAATTTTACTGTAAATTTAGAATAAAAATACTACTGTAACTTACAAAACCAAACTGCTTAAGTTTGTTAAGTAACAACTTTAAAACAAGCACAGCAGTAAACTCAATAAATATTTTCTTTATTTTACTTTTGGCTAATCGCCATCCTCAGTGCTATACATTAACATATAGAAGTATTTGGAAAGTTCAAAACTTTTTGAATACTTCTGTATGTTGATGTATAGCGCTGAGGATGGTGATTAGCCAAAAGTACTTTGCAAAATAAAATAAAGATAATATTTATTGAGTTTACTGCTATAAAGTGCTTGTTTTAAAGTTGTTAAAAATATTACAAAAGCCAAATTATAGGGCACAGTTTATTTAAAATATTAACAGCACAAAAAAAATAAGAAGCATTTCACATTTTAACTTCGTCTTCTCTTCACAATAAAATATTGTTAATAAAAACAAATATGCAATAAAAAATTTAATTAAGATAAATAATACTTTATCAAACAATGCAGTTAAACTTATTTAAATATTGATCTGATGAAATAGCTTTTGGCAGAATTAGTATTATATCATGAAGAAAGATATTGCTTTCACTATTGATTCATTTTTGCAACTGAAGTTGAATAAATGTGAATTATTAAAAGTTAAATAATAATAAAAATGGAAATAATATATACAATAGAAATAAAATGATGTAATGCTTTGTGTAAGTTGGGAAATATTTGATTCTTCATAAATTAGATTTAGAAATACATTATCAACTTTTCACCTGGAATTGTCTAAGTCTTTTATAATGTAATTCATATAATCATTTAACATATGAACTTAACATACAAGTTTTCTGGTCCCAATTAGTATGTTATAGTGCAGTATACCTGTACTGAGATTTTATTTTATTACATCAATATATTTAGTCATATGTATATTATGTTAATTATACTTATTGTTTTTTTTTATATCAATGAAAAAAATTTATTTCAAAAAGTTGGTAATGGAAACAAAATTGTTTTATCAATTTTGTTTCCATTGCCAAACTTGCTTTTAAGTATTGACTAATGATTGCAATATATCTAAATATTATGCTGCCATACTGGTTTTTATAACTAGAGATCCCTAATATCTCCAGTTATTTATTTATTTTTGGAACTTTTGAATCAGAATTTTGCTGACTGCACTGTTTCACAAATTACTGCAGTGTATATATTATTTAATATATTGTGTTCCAAGAAATATTCAGATATTTCTCATATTTTTAAAGTGTGATTTGTTCTAATTTTTTCATAGTGTTTTGTTTTAAAATTAAGTTTCTGAATAGGATTTGTATTGTTTAACTGTGTTAGAGCTGTGTTGAATTTATTATTGTAACTAATTCAAGATCTTTTTATTATTTTATTTATATGCTGCTTAGCATATTCTTTTAATGTAATTATCCTTTCTTTATTGTGAATATCAGATATTTTTTCAGTATGTTAAAATCTTTGTAATTTTTAATTTTTTTTTAATAAATTTATTTATTGTTTTATTTATTCTAATAGATACAGAAAGCAGTACACACAATTCTCACATATTATTACAGATCAAGAAATAACTGACTAATTGTCATAATTATCAGTCAGTTATTTCTTGATCTGTAATAATTTAATGTGCATATATGTTCTTGAAAAATATATGAAGAGTTTGTTTGTTCACATAGTATCTTTCTTATTTTGTCATAAGAGGCATGATGTATTTATTCATTTCTTTAATCCTTTTCATATACACTAGAAGTCCATTAGTCCGGCATCCAACAAACGATCTGATCTGATTCTGATCTAGAAAAATATTTTTTTTGTTCTTTATCGCGTTTTCAATTTCGTTTAAAACGCCAAAAAAAAAGATTTTCGCATTGAACTAAACTTGGTCATTTCTTCTTTAGTTATTGTTTGTGTCAGGCACACACTGTTTGCCATGATGGCGCTGTTTAATTTTTTGCAATAAATCGATTTCAACATTAAATGTCTGCATTCATATCTTTATTCCATACTTTTTTCCAGGGGTTGTATTATCTGCAAGAATTTCAATATATTTTTTTTACTTAAAAAAAGTTAATTTCAGAAATAAGAGATTTAATTCACTAACAAAATTGGACTTCTTTCGTTAGCAATAAACAACCTGAAAAATGGCGAGAAAATTAAGTAAAAATTCGTCACTGAATTTATCGATACATAAAAAATTCATTAATTAGGTATTGGTAAAATAAAATTCGCAAAATACTTGATTCCAAAACTTTTAATTCACGTGAAGTTATTTTATATTTCTCTGTTAAGAATGTTTTACTAACACTTAAAAAGATTTTTTTTTGTATTTTCATTGAATATAAATTTATATAATATACAATATTTTTTCAAGTCTCAATTCACGTTATTTGAATACAATTTAACTATACTAAAATGTTTTTATAACTCTTAAAAAAAAAAAAAATTACAAAGTGTAAAAAATAAATACAAGTGAAATCACAAATGAAATAAACAACACTTTTGTAATGTTCAAAGGAAAAAAACAGATTACAAAAGTTGTCATAAGAAAAATGAATAGTTTTATCTATAGTATCAATTTTTACTATTCAAGATACCAATATTGACACAGGTTTCTAATTTAAACTTTATATGTAAAATATTAGTTAATCAAGTTTTACATAAAATTTTTTAAGTTTGTAGTATTTCTCCTTAAAAATTATTTTTGTTAGCCATTTTATTATTGACAGTGCATTGTTTTCTGTTTAATAAATCAATAATTAATATAAATATGAATCATTCTTTTTTTTAGTCAATTTATCTTCAATTTATCATCTTTATCGAAGTATCTCATAAGTTACATTGGCCTCATTCATTTTGATAGATATGCTAAAAATAATAGAAATATGGCATGCATTAAGGACAAAAATAATTCACAAGAAAAAGATCAAAATCCATTTTTGCTCTTTTCATAACAACTTTATAAAGATTAAAAATTTAATTAGAAAAATTGAGTTTTTAAAAGTTACTGTAAACAAATTAAGTAAATCACATCAAAAACTTCATTTTCTTCTTTTAGTTGTGAAGATTAAAATCTTGAAATTATTATATTAGAACAGTATTCATACAATACCGAATATGAGAAAGAAAATCGAGGTGACATCAATCATCATTCAGTAATATCATTAATGATATTAGATTATTAATTTCAAGATTCAATGGCGTTGTCAGCTTGTAAGTTTCAATATAGAAATTTTTTATATAAATTATTTTTCTTTAAAGATCTTTTATCAAATGAACAAATTTATAAACTTTTGTATTTAAATATATCATAATGATAAGTAATATATAGGATATTCATAAAGAATTTTTCGGAAAAGAAATGT
Organism: Olivierus martensii; assembly: GCA_000484575.1. Lineage (NCBI taxonomy): Eukaryota > Metazoa > Arthropoda > Arachnida > Scorpiones > Buthidae > Olivierus > Olivierus martensii. The sequence goes on from AYEL01091367.1 coordinate 70,714, forward strand.
ATTATCTTTTGAACAAAACATGATAAAGAATATGTTTGTGTGCACTTTGTACAGTAACTCAAAAAGGTTTGTCTTCATATTGCATTACTTCCGCTATGCCCAACTATTCCCAAACTTCATTACTTCCCAACTATGCCCAAATAAAATTCGATCTCTCTATACGTTTTCATCATGTCCTGCGTAATAGATGCTATTGCATCCACAACCCTGTTCATTGAAAACATTCACATCGTGCACAAGTGTTGCATTCACAATGACTTTGATGTATTCTCATAAAAAGTCAAGAAGTGTGACATTTAGTGATTGTGGACGCCAAGGAATAGGACCACCTCTCCCGATCCAACGCTCTGGGAAGACGGAGTCAAGAAACTCTAACTTTCTTTAGTATGGAGGAGCATCTTATTGATAGTAATGTTTGGGCTGAAAATGCTCGAACTGAAAGACCAGAAATCCTTCCGGTATATCCTGATAGATATTGGGTAGTAACGGGTTTTTTAGGCGAAGAAAACACGTCAAATATTGTTTAAATGTATTCCGAGCAACAAAAAGGCTCGAGTGAAAGTTGTGTAAGATGGAGATTTTGGGTTATTGCACATAACTATATTTATTTATCATGTTTGGTTCAAAAGATATAAATTTTTTCCCAAAAAGATCTTTTGTGAACAGCCTACGTAATTTCATGGATATGTTATACTTTCAAATGTTACATTATACCTATACCTTATCAAAAAGGTAATGTATCTCATATTATTTAAAATAAATTATAAAATTACTTTAATATTTAAAAACGTTTTATTTTGAAGTTATTTTAATGAGATTTTTTTACAGAAAGTTAAAAAACGTTTAACAAAAATTGAAATTATTACTAAATCAATGTTTTTTAACGTGAAATTTTCCATACCAATTATTATAATCGAAACAATTTTTATTAATATTAATGAAACTGAAATGAGACAATTAGATTAATTCGGCGATTGTTTTAACAGAATAGAAAATTTGATGATTAGTTGAAATTTAAAGAAACTCACTGAGCTTCAAGCAAGAATTTAAAAACAAAACATGTCTACTGTAATAAATAATATGTCTATTAAGTATACTAAGTATTAATCTAGTAACTTATGAAAGAACATCTAGAATTATAGATACATGTGCTCATTAACTAGCCTATGCAGATTCATTTTATGATCCAACAATATGACAATTTTGTTGACCGCTTAATTATCATTTCGTCAGCTGATAATTCAGATTTGACAATAAATACATACATGAACTCTAATTTCATAAAATAAAATATTAACTTAATAAAGTGAATTTAATTATAGCATTAAAAAAATTATTTCAGAAACAGTGCATACAGTAGTGATGTAACGCGAATTGAGTCGCGAAGAAGTGACTCAGTGCGAACTAGTAATACCGCTCGTTTTTTGAGCAAAATATCAAGTATACAGTATATTTTTTCAGCTTTTTTTATTTTCAATATAATGAGGTTCCTTTATTTCATAATGTGAAAATACTTAGAAATGTTCATAAAACAATGGTATAAACTTAATGTTTAAAAAACGAATATAATATAAATAAAATTTTTAAAGCTTACAATATGGCGATAGGCTATTCTAAGCAGACGATTTCTGATAAAACACTTGAATCGCCATCTGCCGATCTTAAAAGTAAATGTAAATTTTTAATCGAAATTTAAAAACTCACTGTAAATTCTTTGTTTTAACTGCTACACTAATTAATTATAATTTTAAAAATTTTATATTCACAGTAATTTAGATTTGCTTTATTAAATGGATCACGTGATATCAAAAATTCGAATCTTCCCATGTGAATCGATTTCGAAATCGGGAGTCGAAAGTATTGGATTGTCGCGATTCTAGCCTTCAGTCTACCACATTATTAATACTATGTTCATACTAGCAAAGTTAATCCCGAGTTTGCTTTTGAGAGGAACAGACCCTGATAACTAGCGAAGTAACTAGTAACTAGTAACTAGCGAACTTCGTTCTATCCCCTGATAGAACGAAGTTAACTCTTTTCAACTGGAAAGTAACATCACAGTGAAGTGTTGACTACCGCCAGTTTCAAAGATTATGATTTTTCAATCCGTAATCTTTGAAACTGGCGGTAGTCAAATAGAAACCACAGATAACAAATCTAATAAAAGGGCTATAAATTGGACAATAATGCAAAGCTATATTTACATGAAAGTAATTGAGGAAATTCACAATTTATTCAGTAATATTAAAATTCAAGCTGAATTATACTTCTATTGGGTATCTGGTCACACAGGTATAATGGGAAATGAACAGGCCAATTTTCTCGCTTGTAAAGCTGCTAACAACATTCAAGGAACATCATATAACAGAATATCTCTTAGTTTAATTAAAAAATTAATTAACAATATAATTTACGATATGTGGCAGAATGACTAGCAAAATAACAATACTAGAAGACAAACATGTGAATTTATTCCATCCATACAAAAAAAAAATAAAAAACAAAAGAATCTTACAGGTCAATTAACGAGAAGATATATTTTTATAAAAAATACAAAAAGATTGGTTGTCTTATAGTCTTTCCAACTAAAGAACTTTCAAGGTCAAATTCGATAATCGACGAGTCTTTTCAGTTAGGATTAACTATAAACGATACGATGTAAAACGAATCGCAGTAGAGAATTTATCATCATTTTCGATTTGATGTTTGATTTAAAAACAGTAATTAGATTAAAATATTTTAATTTTTATTTTATGAACACTAAAAATGCCTTTTCTTTCCAAATGTTGACAATTTAATTGGCTTGTTTTCCATTTCCAGGTCATCGTCTGCTGTTTTGCTTCCTTCGGTTACAATTCTTTTAATTGTCTATACAGAAACACCAATATCGAGTGAAGTTTCGTTGAAGACGTCACTTCGCATAGATTTCTGCCTCTTAAAGTACTTTTATACATTTAAAATAGCATTTCTGGCTTGACTGGACAATGTTTCTCCTCGCTTACAAACTACTGTATTATCCGTTATTACTGGTGCTAAATACTAAAGGAGGATGATGTCATTCGTTGTATTTATTTAATTTTAAGCGATTAGAGATTTAATTTAATATTTAATAGCATAATCATGAAATGTAAAGTATTAATTTAGCAATTTTTAAAAGATAAAAAACATATCAAATTATTAGCGATGGTAGAAAAGTAAACCGTTATTGGATGAACGAAACAAAAACCGGTTATTCTATTGGATGAATTGATCTTTGCAATCTATAAACTCTTTACCATATAAGGCAGCTCATCTTTTGAAAATGGTATAAATTACTCCTATGAAATTATACAAAACACAGTTAACTAATTTATAATTCAATTTTACATTATCAATTTTTTAAAATTAATCTGTATTATTTTATTTTTCATTTGCTATTCACCTATTCATGAAAAATAAAAAAATAGATATGTGTTTATAGTCTGATTAAAATATTATATTTTTAAAAGATAGGAAATTATATTCAGCCGTTATGGGAAGAGGTTTTACCTTCTATGCAAAATTATACTTTTGCTAATGAGAGTAATCAGATACAAATATATAATGGAGCAGTAGAAGCATCATATACAGTTCTCGGTAAGTTAATGATAATGAATTAATATTAAAATAATATCGTAATTAATCGATTGACAAATTATTTTTTTTATAAAGGTGCTGGTATAGTTTATATGGTGAGTTTTTCCTCTCTGAACTGGTATAAGTGGGATGACTTAATTCTTGCTATAGTAACTATTCTGGATGCTATTATTTTATTATTTATGTCACAAGCAAAAAGTATTTGGATATGCTATATTGGTTACATTATAATTAGAATTTGTTATCAAGCATTGATGACTGTAATCAGGTAATCTATGTTTATATATATATATATATATGCAATACAGACATATAAAATACTTTTTACCATAATTATTTCTGCACAAAAAAATCATGTTTGTAGCACTCGTTTCTATGAATATTGTCTGTTATGCTTTTATTTAAAATTATAAGCAGTTGTGTTATTCTGGTTCACTAAAATTGATGGCTAAATTTTGTTTGCTGAACCGCTTGTTGTGGTATCAGACAACGAAAAACCATAGTTAAATTATTGCGAGTTTGCTAAATGTTTTGTAGCATAAGTGGAGTGATAACAGCAATAAATTGGTCGGATTATCGCATGGTAAAGCATTCGCTTTCTATCTTGGAAATCGGATTCAAATCCGAGTCCCAGATTTTCAAGAGGATTCCTGCCCGGCCTGTTGAACTTCATTCTTCAATTTTTCGGTTGGCCTAATCGTGATTGTTGGCCTGTCTGTGGTGGGCTCTAAAAGAGGTCCCACATCTCATTTTTCAGAGGGTTTCAGGCCCGATTCGTTGAACCCTATCCTTCAGTCTTCCGGTTGATCTAGCCGTGGGTGTTTGCAGCCGTGGGTGTTTTCTAAGCAGTGACGTAACCAGCATTTTTTTTGGGTGGGCCACGCCGATGTGAAAGAACATTATCCTGTATGCGCTTTATTAAATCATATTTACGTAACAGAATGCTTGATGATCGGTTAAGCAATTTAGCAATCATGGTCATCAAGAGAAAAATCGCAAAAGCTCTCGATTTGGACAAAGTAATCGATCGATCGTTTTGCATCATTAAAGTAAAAATCACCGCATAATTTTGCATTGAGCTGATATCAAATAAATATTTATATTTACCAGTATTTTCAAACTTTATTTATTTTTTTCAGCTAATCGCATTAAATAAGTACTGCGTAAAATATCCAAAGGACGCGTTTTTCGCAGCTTGTAAATAAAACTTTTTATCGCTATTAGCGTGAAATTATGTGGGCTTAAATTATGCTTGTTTGTTTTTTTATTTTCATTTTTACGAAACTCAAGGCGTCTTGGGTTATGTGTAGTTGAACTCTTGCGGTGTTCAATTTTACGTTTCGGGTTATATTCAGGGTGGGCCAGCACATGGGCCAGAACTTTCAATGCATGGGCCATGGCCCACCCGGGCCATCCCGTAGTTACGTCCCTGGCTCTAAGAATGGACTCCAGCAAGTATTGCATATCCTATATATGTGATATGACGGCTTAACATAACCTAACCTAATCTAACAGCAATAAATTATTATTGAGATCATGACCGCAATTCATTGAAGGTCACGCGCAATTTGAAAATAATCGTTTTGTAACAGAAACTATTGATGTAATTCTTTTGTCCCAGAACTTCAACAAACGTAAAATATGTAACAACAATGAATAGCGTATTTTAATATGGCTATTTCAGTACATGCATTCATTGTTTTTCTCTAAATACAGGTACCCTTCCCATAACACGGTTTCCTACAGCAGGTTTCGCTCTAACACGATTCGAAAATTGCGGAAAACGTCATATAACACGGTTCATACTTAGCACATTTAGAGAATTACGTTTACTCTTTTACAACAGAAAACATTTTCATTAATTCTTGTAAATGCATACTATGGACACACAATACACACATAAAATGCATTCATTGGGAAATACTTTATTAAAATTAGTCATAAATGCAATTTCGCTAATTTGCCGTGAGAGGATGAGATGCAATCTATTCGATTTCGATTTGAAATTGAATTAGTTTTGTAATCGAATTAATTGACACTATGGACACACAATACACACACAAAATGCATTCATTGGGAAATACTTTACTAAAATTAGTCATAAATGCAATTTCGCTAATTTGCCGTGAGAGGACGAGATGCAATCTATTCGATTTCGATTTGAAATTGAATTAGTTTTGTAATCGAATTAATTGTCAACCGCTGAGTATTTTGTGTTTCAAACGTTCAGTCGTGAATAAAAAGTAAGTTTTTATTCACAACTGAACGTTTGGAGCACAAGAAAGAATGTGAAATAGAAAATAAACTTTTTTTGGTGTGTGTGTTAAAGAACGATTGTTTTGTATCGGATTAGATACAGATTTTGTAAAGAGAGCAGAAGATACACAAACTTTAAATGCAGAAAAAAGTTCAGAAAGTGAAATTGATATTGTTAAAAGAAAAAAAAGGAAAGGAAGTTATAATTGAAGAGTGTGATCTCAAAACACGTTCAGTCCATTTTTGTTTATTTTCAGGAGAAGCAAAATATGAATTGAGAAAATATTTCATATGTGAATGATTATCTACTACCAGATATCTGTTTCTAATTCATATACATGCACTTCTCAGTAAAATCTTGAAATCAGTCATCATTAGTTTTTAAATACACAATCACTAAATATAATGGTGTTAATGGAAACTCGCTAAGTCCAAGGACTGAACGTGTTTTCAATTACACTCATTCTTCATTACAGAAAAAACTAAATTTATTTTCATTTAAGTATTAAAATACAATCGATTCGCGGATTCGGTATTCACGTTTTCGACCATTCCCGAAAATTTATTTGTAACCACAAATTCGACATTTAAGTATTAAAATACAGTCGATTCGCGGATTCGGTATTCACGTTTTCGACTATTCCCGAAAATTTATTTGTAACCACAAATTCGATTTTCGCGGCACTTTCGCGCTTATTCGCGAATTATCGCTGAGCGGCGAAGCTCTATATTTCCCATAGGCACAATGGTTCAGTATTTGCGAAGAATTTACAGAACGTAACTACCGCGAATAACAAGAATCGACTGTAGTGAAAAGTAAATGTTTGAACTTCCCCATAAGTATAATGCACTTATGGGGAAGTTCAAACATTACTTTAATTAGTTCATGTGAAAGTTCTGGGGCCTTCCCAATGAATACATTATACTCATGGGAAAAGCCCAAGAATATGTATTTAATCATTCCAAATTAGGAACTACTAAAATTCAATAACTTTTCTTTTATCAATAGATAAATAGTTCCCAGAAACTTAAACTTTATGTTACCATTTCATTTCAAGTGCTTCTAACATGAAAATTATTAACCAATATAACAATTTTACCTTTAATAAACATGATAAATATTCCCACAACAAATTAATTGCCAACAGTAATAGCAGTTTGTTTTTTTTATCGCTCTGCTAGCATGATTAGGAAAACGCTCTGCTCATGCGCAAAGGACTGAGCGAGGTTTCATCATTACTGTTCTCTGGACTGAGCAAGTTTTGAAAAACAAAGCAGGATTCGAGTGTCCCGTACACACCGATTGGCATGGTTTTAGGAACAAACCGGCCTTTAATAAGATAGATGACTTCAATAGGAGTATGTATTTGCATCAAATGAAAAAAAAGACCAAAATGGACTGAACGTGTTTTGGGATCACACTTTTCAATTATTAAGTCAATGTTATATAGCTGTATATTTTTTTTCTTTCTGTTTGTTTCGTGCTATTACTATTCTTAATAAAAATTAAGTTTCTTATGTGAAAAAATTATTTGTTTTTAATTATTTTGGAACTCTCCTTTCTGTTTTGCCTCTAGATTTCATATAACACGGTTTCACACAACACAGTAGGCGTATTCGGCAATTCAGAATTCTTAAGAAATCTGAACAATGATCATTCGGCATGAAAAAAAAGACCAAAATGGACTGAACGTGTTTTGGGATCACACTTTTCAATTATTAAGTCAATGTTATATAGCTGTATATTTTTTTTCTTTCTGTTTGATTAACTTTTTTATAAATATATGCATAAAAATTTATTATTTTTCATTATATATAAATATTTATTATGGAATAGAAACTATTAAGGGAGATTAAATTAAAATTTCTTTCATAAATAAAGTTATTTTTACAGAGAATGTATTTCTATTAGCATTGGCATAAATAAATAAAATAAGAAAAATTAATTTATATCTGATAAAAATAATTATATTGAGTGATATTAATAATAAAAGTCAATGATTTGCATAAAAACTAAAATAAATATAAGTATTTAAATTTATTCAAATGTCTGTAGGCTTAATGTTTATCTGTTTGGCATTCTCATATCAGTCAAGTGAGTAAGGTATGGCATTCAATGGGATAACTGTTTATGTTCCAGAGTGAATGATTTTCATATATGTTGTTTTTGGTTATATTGATAAATTCGAAAATTTATAAAAAATTAAATTAAAAATTACTAAAATGAAGGAAAAACATATCAATAAATACATTTTATAAAAAAATGACAATATTCTAATAAATTTATGTTACTTTTCAACTAATTAATTAATTAACTTACTTAATGAAAATTTGCATAATGGTTTTTATCAATAATTTTTTTAAATATTATCCGATTTTCTTCCTTCATAGCTTATTTTATTCATAAGACTTGCCAATATCAAAAAATACTGAACATTTCATTGGATGGCAAAGATTTCATATAAAAAAATTGTTTTCTCTCCAATCTCATATAATTAATAAAAAGTTGTGAAAGAAATAAAATATAAAAAATTTTGATAAAAATTAAGCGAGATTTCACAATTTTAACTTTTTTGCATATTAATTAAGTTTAATTACAAAACAATCATGGCATTCAAGGGGTTTCAAATCAAGCAAATTGTAATAATAATAAAATTGTCATATAAATGTTAAAAAATTTTTATTTATCAATTGTTATTGATAAATAAGTTATTGATAAGCAAGAACAAATGTTTATAGAAATTCTTATTTTGTAAGAATTTTTTATTTGCTTAAAGATTATAAAGAGTTAATTGATTTTCAATTTATTGAATTATATTTTTGATTTGTTTTTTTTTGTTTCTGGAATTGTGTATCTTCTTTTTCTTTGTTCTTTGTATTAATTTTTTCAGTAATAAAGATATTATTATTATTATTATTATTATTATTATAAGTAGATGAGCTTTTGTACAGATGAATTAATACCTTAGACACAATTTGGGAATGAAAGTTATTTACATAATGTGCTGGTAAAACTGAGCTGTGATAACATATGTTGATCTGAAAAAAGGATTATTTTCTCTTCTCAGATCAACATATTGATTTTTCTGATTTTGTAGCATGTACAATTTCTGCTTTAAACCCTTTTGTATTGTATTGTATAGCTACATACATGGTTTGAAATGCCTTTTTATGATTGTTTAGTATTTATTTATTGTAATTCATATTTGAAAAAGAGCTTTCAAACCTAGGAACTTGTAAACTGTTAATTACTTATATTGTTAAGTAAAATAAAAAATATATATTAATTTAAAACGCTATAGCTATTTTAATTGCTAATTAAAACATTTTAAATAAAATAGTCTGTAAAATATTTTATAAGAAAAAGTATTTTTAAATTTAGAAAAATTTTTAATATTCTATACCAAGGGTGGGCAACCTTTTATTTGTAGGGGGCCATATAGAAAAATTTATGGTGGGCCATGGGCCAAAAACAATTAATAATAATAGTATTTATTTAAAAAAGAACCACGAGCCAAAACAAAAACAATTGATAATAATAGTATTTATTTAAAAAAGAGAAGGTACAGATATGTAAGTACATAGTGCCGGATTTAAGCCGATTGCACCCAGTCGGGCCCCGTGTTTGTCAAAGTTTATGTAATTAAATAATGTATTAAGAAAAAAAATTTTAAAATATATGTATCATTTTTCAATATTCGTGGAACATATAAGGGTTGGTTCCCACTAGAGCTACATTCTGTCTCCATCCGTCCACGTCTGTCCGTCATTCGTAATCAACTCCATCAAAAGTGTTCACACTACTATCAGTATTTATGTACTGTTATTGTTAATAATCAATTATTAAAAATTAGAATTTTTGGATAAACTGTATCTGGAAAAAACTTGCTCAAGCATAGGATCAAATGTAGAATCGAATATAAATTTGGGACAACTAATATATTTAATCTCCAAATAATTTTGTAAATTTTGTCTCCAAGAATGTTTTGAAACAAGTTTATTTTATTTCTATATTGTATTTTCATTAATCATTGAAAATATTGTAATTTGACCAAAAATTTCAAGTTGAATATAATCTGTAAATGAATCACAAAAACTATATTTTTTTTTATATGTATATAATGGTTTTTAATATAATAAATTAATTTTTTCAAATGGTTTTTCCAGATATGTGAAAAGTCGCAGCATGACTGGTCCTCTGCCTCCAAATTATACTTGTTATAGATGTGGAAAACCTGGACATTGGATTAAAAATTGTCCAACAAATAATGTAAATAATTTTGATATTAAATAGTTAATAATTTTTGCTTACTTTAAAACAAATAAATAGGAAACATTTTAATAATTTGGTAGTATTAAGATAAAATCAAATACCTGTTTGTGTTTATCTTATTCTTGAAAATTATAATCTATATAGCTAGATTAAATTGCAAAATTTTTTTTTGTATAACATTGAAAAAATGAGACAAAATATGAGATAGTATACCAAAGAACATTAGTGTGATATCGCAACAGGAAATTTCACTACCACTCTATCAAATATAGAAGTCCTTGAATATGATGTATTTATGAAATATAAGAAGACAGAATTAATTAAACCATGAAATAATATAATGCTAATAAAAATAATAGAAACTATAGAGGTGGAGAAATGATTAATTTAGGCTTGTTGGCTGTCAGTGACAATATACCAATGGAAGTACAGAATCATGGATTGGTACAAAAAGATTACCATATATCCATATATACTCGAATATAAGCCAATCTGTGTATAAGCCCATCCTGAGTTTAGCATTTAAATTCGATAAAAATTCGAAACTGATAAATTACATGATCTTTGATTTTTAGTTACCAATATATTAATGCTATTTATTGTGCCAATATATTTATATGTTCATTATTGAAACTTTAAATATATATACCTAAAATAAATTATTATAATACAAACACCAATATATCAATTTGAAAAGTAAAATTTTACTTTAACCCGAAGTGATCCAGCACAGCGTGCCTACTTAAGATTCTTGGATTATTGTTGATAATTTCTGCATTGCGGAGCATCAGGCAGCATGGCATCACCTATCTGATGCACTTATACAAATGCAGGTTGGAATCAGAGGTGCGATGCGCTCGATCACTTCAGATAAAGTAAAATTTTACTTTACTCCAAAGAAAGATTGATGTCGGTATATGATATTATTATTATTATCATCATCATCATATTATATATTGGTAGATGATATTATCATGATGTAGCTTCAGAAAATATCAAGTTAATAAGTAGTAATAAATGTTGTATTATATATTGGTATATGATATTATCATGATGTAGCTTCAGAAAATATCAAGTTAATAAGTAGTAATAAATGTTTTCTTTCCTGAAAAAAATTTCATATTAAATTATCCCAGTAAAAATTCCATTAGAATACATCTATGTCATATGGTTCCCAAGAGACCATTCAAAGTTTTGTTTTCCCAATAATTAAGTTAAGTTATCGTATTCAAATCTTTGATCATACTTTAAAACGAATGGATCATCCTAACGATGATGTCATACACAGTTAGGATGACGTGTGCAATGTGATTTCTAGACATTAAGGGCTGATTGTTTAAACACATTCTAGACCTCAGCCGCAGTCTGAACCATGGTTTTATAAAATTTGCATTGCATAAACGAAGCGTCTTAACAAACGCAACTCAGACGAGGTCTAGAAAAACGGTTACTAAAGTATATTTCTAGACCACCCATTAGCCAGGTTTAGAATCTTCTTGCGCATACGTTAAATTTTCATATTTTGTAGAATCATCCATATTTAATTTGAATTATTATTGAGTGAAATATAATTTAAAGAATATATTAAATGTTTTAAGTGTAACTTAAAACATTCTTCACTTTGAACTTCTGCCATATTACTTATGTCATCGATAGAGCCCGAAATACTGATTGGCTGAAAAATTTTCAAACAACCAGGGTGCGTAGGAACTGTAGTAACAGCCAAGGTTTAACTGTTGTCCTGTTAGACTCAGCATAGTCAACATCTTTGCAATGCTTGCAAAACTGCAATTTAATTGAATGCCATCTAGAAGCAGTTTTTGCTGTAAACCGTGGACAATAGAAACTCTGTTTAAACAATTGGCCTTAAGTGTGTGATTTTGAAGTTTTGATTTTGCTTACAATGAACTTTTTGATAGACTACAGTTATTTTTCAGTACAGATTTTAAATAATTATACTTTGTTATTTTAAACATTATTTTAGTTATTTTTAATCTATTTCAGCTAAAAATAATAAGCATTTATCAATTACTAGTGAATGGATTAAAACATTCTTAATTAATAATAATGAAAAATAAACATATTTTTTCACCCAAATCCTAAGTAAGATTCTCGATTTATTATTGAAAGTTTTTGCATCACAACATTGCCTACCTGATTATGGTATATAGATGCAGATTGGAGTTGGCAGTGCAGTGCAATCGATTGCTTTGGGATCAGATAAAATTTTACTTGGTATTGTATTAAATGAATTATTGCAAAGTTCCTTCCTGGTCTTCACGTGATGTTCAGTAAGTTACGGTTTTGCCTATTACTTCAATTTCTCCAGCCAAAAAAGTTAATTTTTTAACCTGTGTATAAGCCACTTCAGAAAATTTTTTTCTGAGAAAAACCTCAGCTTATACATGAATATATATGGCACTTTATTCACATGGTAATATCATCTATATGCTTAGCAAAAAGAATTTTGTAATTTAAGAATATTAATAATTTTTATGAATTAAAAATTAATATTTATGTAGTAGTAAGTTCTATAAATATAATATTTTATATTAGGCAAAATGAGTACAGAATTCAGAATTGTAGTGAATTACGTTCAGAAGTTCTAAAGTTTATAATGTATTAGAATGCATATCTTTATGCTTAAAGATTTAAGAGCTGATGATGATTAATTTTGTAACTCAAATCTTTACTCATTGCCTAATATAAAATATTATATTTATAGAACTTACTACTACATAAATATTAATTTGTAATTCATAAAAATTATTAATATTTTTAAATTACAAAATTCTTTTTGCTAAACATATAAATGATATTACCATGTGAATAAAGTAATCTTTTTTGTACCATTCCATGATTCTGTACTTCCATTGGTGTATTGCCACTGACAGCCAACAAGCCTAGATTAATCATTGCTCCACCTCTATAGTTTCTATTAACATATATATTTATTTTTGTTTTGAAAACATTTTTTTAGAAGAATAAAATTGCTTTTGTTTTTACAACTTGTTTGGACTTTATCTTGCAAATCAATAAATTTTTATGCTGTATACCTCTAAAAACCTACATAATAAAATTTTAAATTTTTATGCAAGTTCAGATTTATGGAAGTCAGATATAGATAAATTGGGGAATATATGTATTTTTATTTTTCCTGGCATACTATAGCCTATGATGTGATATACCAAATATACAAAAAAAAAAAACACTATATTTTTATATAGAGTAAAAATTTTTAAGTAGAAGGGGAAGAGGCCTTCAAATTTGTGACATTGTGATCAGGAGGGTCAAACATGATATGACAAAAAATGAAGGAGTAATCACAATTATTTGAAATAGCATGACATAGTTTATAGATACTTTCTAAGGCAGTGGTCTCAAACTCAAATTACTTTGCAAGCCAAATGTACAATTTGAAAGGAAATGAAGGGCTGAATATTTTTAAACAAAATTACAATGAGAGGAAAATATTTATTTTTAATTACTTTCATTTTTTCTTACAAAAATATTGAAATAACATTATATAGTTATGAGATTATAAAACAATTCTATTAACGTTAAATTGTAATAATTTTCTGACTGTAACACATATTTAAACGAATAACTAAAACATCTTTGTGGGCCATACAAAATTGCTTTGCAGGCTGGATTGCCAGTTTGAGATCACTACTCTAAGATACATCCTATATATTGGGCCAAATATAAGCTAATTTATAATACTTTAAAAAGGTAAAAATATTTTTCATTTAAATTCAACATTAACTCTTTCTGCTATTTTAAATTGTAATACTGACTTCCACCTTCAATTAAATTTTAGGAATATATTTCATTACTTGTATTTTTTGCTTTAACTTTTTTATTTTCAGAATTTTTCAATAGATTATGGTTTATAAGATTTTTTTGTTTTGACTTTAAAACAAATTATAAAAAAATTCCAAAACACTGATATTTACAAAAATAACAAGAGAAAAAAATTTGATGATATGCTAGTAAAATGTATTTTTTCTAACAAATTTTTCTACATATATATCACTCTGACATGTTTTCTGTCAAATAATAATAATTAGTAGATTGAAAATTTCTTCAATTGCTAAAACTTGTTTATATTAAGAGGTATTTTAAAATTTTTAATTAAGACAATAGATAATGACAAATATGATGATGTAGTCCTAATTTAAAATAATTATTAATTATTATTAACTCTAAAATAATTCACTATGGATCATGTGGTTAGTAGAAGTAATTGTAGAAAAATGACCCAGTTACTCTACAACAGTGTTTCCCAAACTACCTTCTGCGGACCATTGATGTTCCGTAAAAAATTATGAAAATGAATATAAGTCTCATATGATTTTAAATGCTGTGCCAAGTTTAAACTGGAATTGCTAGTTTATTTTACTATTTTCTGGTGTTTTGCATAATTTCAATTTGATAATAAATGTTTGTTTTGTTTTCTTAACTCATACTTGCCTAATTTATCTATTATTACTATCTACTTATACAATAAAATAACAAGGTGGTCTGTAAAAATTTCAAGATTTGTGAAGTGTTCTGTCATAGAAAAAGTTTGGGAAAAACTGCTCTACAGTAGTAAAAATGGAATTATTGTCAGATGGGAGTGTTTCTCTCTCCTAATAAACATTTCAACTGCCTCACTAATATCATGTTATCATGACTCACCAAATAAATTCTTTCAGATATTTTTTGAAACTTACAATTATATTTTTTTTATGAATAAATATTTTCAGCAAAATCATTATTAAAAAATTTCAATAGAAAATATTTTATTATTTTATATAATATAGTAAATAGATATTGCCTACATATACAGGTAGGCCTTGATTAGTGCAAATAATGGGTCCCACGAATTTCTTGCTCTATTCGAAGTATTAACTATATGCAAAATATGGTAATTAGTTCTTGCTTTGTGAGATTCCAGCCATTAGCCAACCTCATGATGAATAGTTTAAGAATTTTTATTCTCATACAATGAATAACCACAATACTAACTGTTTAAAAAATATTTATTTTCATATTTTGTTGTTGTTCATCATCTAAATTAATAACTTACCAGGAATTGCGTCTCATACATCATTGTTCATCATCTAAATTAATAACTTACCAGGAATTGTCCTCATACATCATCAAACCAACCGCCAAATTCTGTACTGTACTGTATGGTCTCATACCTCATTAAAACCAACCACCAAATCGAAAACGAAAGTTGAGCGCCGCTTTTATGTCACTCAATCACATCTGTTTTCTGCTCTAGCGTAATCACTAACCTCTTCTTTTTTTCGTTTCCTGTTTTATCATCAAAAGTGTTCTTCCTTTCATCCATTTCGATACTTTTTAAAAGAGAAAATTCTGTACTATGTATGTATACGATAGCAAAGCTGAATAATAGTAATATTAAATAGCTAACGGCACAAAGCCCATCTTTCTGGTGTTTCACCCCTTCAAAGCAAAGTGATTGTTCTTGGACTGCTGCTTGTCCAGTTTTACTAACCGAAAATTAACATTAATTTGTTAATTGACATCATAAAATGGGATGGACCTTTGTTAGTAAGACTGATCTATGCTTACAACTTGCATTAAAATGGACCTTTGTTAGTAAAACTGGTCTATGCTTACAACTCGCATTAGACCGAAAATTAACATTAATTTGTTAATTGACATCATAAAAGGGGATGGACTAAACGAAAATTAACATTAATTTGTTAATTGACATCATAAAAGGGGACGGACCTATGTTAGTAAGACTGGTCTATGCTTACAACTCGCATTAATCGAATATTTATCATTAATTTGTTAATTGACATCATAAAAGGGGATGGATCTTTGTTAGTAACTTTAATTTGTTAATTGACATCATAAAAGGGGACGGACCTTTGTTAGTAAGATAATTTGTTAATTGACATCATAAAAGGAGGCGGAGCTTTGTTAGTAAGATGGTCTATGCTTACAACTCGCATTAATTGAATATTTGCTCTCACTAACTGATCATAAAATGGGATGGACCTTTGTTAGTAAGACTGATCTATGCTTACAACTTGCATTAAAATGGACCTTTGTTAGTAAAACTGGTCTATGCTTACAACTCGCATTAAGACCGAAAATTAACATTAATTTGTTAATTGACATCATAAAAGGGGATGGACTAAACGAAAATTAACATTAATTTGTTAATTGACATCATAAAAGGGGACGGACCTTTGTTAGTAAGATGGTCTATGCTTACAACTCGCATTAATTGAATATTTGCTCTCACTAACTGGATCTATACTTACAACTTGCATTAATCGAATATTTTCTTGCACTAAGTGAAAAACATTAATTTGTTAATTAACATCATAAAAGGGGACGGACATTTGTTAGTAAGACTGGTCTATGCTTACTTGCATTAATTGAATATTTGCTCGCACTAACTGAAAAATGGTATCAATTTTATAAGTCGCGCATTAATCAAATATTTGCTCGCACTAACTGAAAAATGGTATCAATTTTATAAGTCGCGAATATTTGCTCACACTAACTGAAAAACAGTATCATTTTTGTAAGTCGCACTATATATAATCAAATATTGCATTATTTGAACTTGCACTAATCGAGACCTACCTGTAATGCAATAAATATTATTTCAAATTAATTTTGATTCAAAATAAGCAAAAAACAAATCAAAATGCATGTAAATAAAAACATGAATTGCATACATCCATGTCAAATTAGCTTGAAGATGTAATGTAACTGAAAAACTTGATTGATTCATTGAACTGTAAGATGAAGCTAGCAGTTCTTCATAATGCATAGATAAGAAAATTGTTAAATGGAAGATTATAATGAAGAAATTTTGCCAATAAAACATTTTTTAATTAAGATGAGAGAATTAACAACTAAAATAATTTTGTCTGTTAGATAAATGAATCAGAGAGACTGTATCCAGCAATATATTGATTGCATGCAGCCAAAATGAAAAGAATCATGTTTTGAACTTAGCATTTGGATGTTATACATCATATTATTTTTTTATATTTGAAAATTATATTATATATTTGAAAGAAAACAGTAGAATTATAAATGAAAGAGAAAATCTTGAAGATAATTTAAAATAATATAATTTTCAAATATAAAAAATAATATTTGAAAGAAAACAGTAGAATTATAAATGAAAGAGAAAATCTTGAAGATAATTTAATAGCTAAAATCATGTTTGAAAACAGAATATAAAAAAAATGTAATTATGGAAATATTTTCTAGCACAGAAGTTTTTGTGTTTGTTAATATATTATTATTAATTAATAATATAGATACTATGGCTATTTTCAATATAGAAAAGTTTTTAAAATTTTCATATTTAAGAAATAAATCTGATAAGATTATTATTATGTTTAATATAGTTGGAAATTAAACGGAGTACAGGAATTCCACGTAGCTTTATGGTTCCTGTTGATGGGCCAGAACATAAAGGAGCTCTTCTCACTAGTACTGGAGAGTTTGCAGTACCACTTATTGATCAGTAAGTTTTTATATATAAGTATTTATATAATAAATGAAAATATAATTGTAAAAAAATTATTTTGACTTCAGTGAAGCTTATAAAGAAGTAAAAAAAGAAAAGCCCCCATTTTTAAAGGAAGCTGAACCAGAACCAGATCCTGAACCAAAACTTCCAGAAGATTTATTGTGTATGGTTTGTAGAGACTTATTACAAGATGCTGTGCTTATACCATGTTGTGGAGATAGTTTTTGTGATGAATGTAAGTATTGTTTGTTCATTATTGATACAGTAATCATTTAAAAAACATAATTGTAATTTTTATTGTATTAAAAACCATATAGATCTTTTGATATAATTTAAATTTGGTAATTTTATTTTGGAAACATTTTTAGTCTTTAAAGCCTTCCTCAATTTATATCTTATTATTACAAATTATTCACTAGTAGATCTTATTGTTTGCAGCTTTTGCATTCAATTTTTATTCAATAAGTTTACAAGTTTATATGGTGATCTAAATTTAATGCTCTGACTATATTAGAAAAAAAATTCTTAAGTCAGAGAATTAGTAATAATACTTAAAAGTCAAATTAGGATCTTTGAGATGTAATCCCGAATATCCTGATTCATCTCCAACTAAGGCAAATTTTTTGGGAAAATTAGCCAAAATTATAGTTCAATTATTAAATTATCATTTAATTCAAATATATTGCACTAGAAATAATTTATAGATAATGTTTAATCTTAGTATTATAAGCTATTATAATATTGTTATTTTATTTACTTGGCTATAAAATTTATATCTAGCCAAGTAAATAGTTAATTCTTGATATTTAATATCCAGGATTTTCAGTACTAGGAACATCATTAATTAAAAGTTACAGATATTAATTATTTACATAAAAGATAGCAAAATAGTATATATTGTGTTTATTTTTCTTGACAAAAAGCGCACAAATATAATTTATACTTCAAAACAATAGAACATTAATGGAAATACTGAAATATAGAAAAAATGATAATACAGTACTGTGTCTATATTAAATAACTATTAAACAAATTCTAAGCACACATAAGCAGTTCAGTACTTTTTTAACATAATCATTTAATCTGAGTAACGTTTTCGGCTTCTATGCCATCATCAGCTCTTACAAACACTTAGTTCCCAACACGAAAGTTGGAGGAAAATGACGCATGCGTGTTATATGCCCTTATCGACTGCAGTGATCTGGATTTTCCAGAGTTCCTCTTACTAAACCGTAATGGTGTCTACTTGTGATCATTGTATGTTTATTCAAGGAAAACTTTAAATAGTCAAGCTCGAACGATTATTTTTAATGTTTATACAAACACTTAGTTCCCAACACAAAAGTTGGAGGAAAATGACGCATGCGTGTTATATGCCCTTATCGACTGCAGTGATCTGGATTTTCCAGAGTTCCTCTTACTAAACCGTAATGGTGTCTACTTGTGATCATTGTATGTTTATTCAAGGAAAACTTTAAATAGTCAAGCTCGAACGATTATTTTTAATGTTTTTAATTATCTAAAGGAAAGTAAATCTGGAGATAGTAACAATGAAATTATTAAAGACCAGCAAAGCAACAGGCATATCATATTCAACCTGTTGAAGAACTACACCGGATTCGGAAGAAATAATTCAAACCCCAGGATTGAAGATGGAGATCGATAAAAACAATAATTAATAACTAATAATTAGGTACCTATTTTAATAAATCATTAAAATAGGTACCTACTTATTATGGTAACATTAAAAGCCAGCCATTTAATACGAGCCATCGTAAACTCGCCGATATAACTGGTATACTAAAATCCAAAGACAAAAAGATTGACTACACTTGATGCATTTTTGCAGAATTAAAATTTGAAATTGTAAAATTTATCATGTCATGTATTTTTTCACTATTTATAGTGCAAATATTTTCTGTATTTTATTGTTTAATGAAGCATTAAAATAGGTACATAATTATTATTTTTTTACCTACGAATTACATATTTTATTTTAGAATTTATTATTAGTTCGTTTAATTGGGGCAGCAGCTTAATTGAGCCAAAATGGATTAGTCCCAACGTGTCCCAATTAAGCGGGATCCACTGTATATGCACTGTATGCAAATTATTATGGTTTTTTTAACCCTTTAAAGCTAGCCAATCACCATCGAGTACACAAAGCGTCACGCTTTGTGTACTCGATGCAAAAAAAGCATCGTTTTGCCAAGAGGAGTTGCATTGCGTCATTGACCCGGTAGTAAGTAGGAGAGTGACGCAATGCGACGCGTCTTAACAACGCGATGCGTCGTGATGCTTGGTGTACTCGATGGTGATTGGTTAGCTATAAAAGATTAATATTAAATGCATATCGTCCATAAATCCGATTTTTTCAATTTTTTTTCAAATAATTTATGAAATTAATTTCCTGACATACCACTGTTAATCGCGAGTCTGCAATTACCAAGGAAGTTATATATAGACTGGAAAGAGCGCTCTAATGAGGGGTCAGTGACAAAGCGTGGTAGCTGACCTTGGTTGACCCGGCCAAAACCAGTTTGCCGGCAGCTATGTTAGACATGCCAGCTGAGTCATTAGTTGAATACAACATTTCTTGCTATTTGTGGTGTGTTTTTCTGGGTATTTTTGCGTTATTGATGTATATCTTTAGCGTATGGATGTAACAATAAGCAAATAGAAGTTAAGCAAAACTTATATTGGATGAGATTTTACTTTCACTGCTTTTAAAATGAGAAATTGATGATAGTGCTGTATTCACAAAAACTGTATCGATGAAACAGTGATTAAAGATATGTAATAATTTAAGATTGTAGCAAATTTAAGCTTAAACATTAGAAAATATTCAATAAGAATTCATATATCTAACTATTTTATTGCATTGTGGCAGATTAAGTAAAATGTTGCCTTATATTTTATTTTTTGGTATTAATAGTGCTATTATTTGCTATTAATAGTGTAATTATGCTCATGTTTATTTTTTCATTACAATCTTTGTTAAAAAAATAAAATGTAATGCATGTAATAATTATTTTAACAATGAACCATCGATGGGCTTTAAATGTATTTTTTTTTCTTTCTACGAAACAAACGATTAGGAAAGTGCAAAATTTGGAGTAGGGGAGACCGGGACTGGTTGTCTCAATTTTCACAAATAAGATTCTGTAGCTTTTCCAGATCACTATTTTTATTATTTCATTACATGAGTATCTGGATTAGAGTTTTAGTTATCAAACAACAATTTCTGAAATGTATAAAAGCATAATATGATGACCCTATAACACTTTTACAAACCGATAACAAATGAGACAACCTGCCCCATCTCTGGGTTGGTTGTCACAGAGAATGGGGTTGATTGTCTCATTTTATTTACTTTCAACAATTTTTTTTATGTGACTTACACAAGTAAACATGAAACATGGAAATAACATTAAATTACAAATATTGAATTCTGGAACCTGCATGACATAACTTAAGGTATGAAAAGTTTAAATTTTTACATAAAAACAATGTGCTCATAAATGATGGAGATTTTATTGCAAAACACAATCTATAACATCTAATTAGCATTTATCTTTGCCACGTAATCTTTTATTCTGAATCGAAATGTGACATACATAAGATTTAAAACTTAACTTAACTTAACTTAGGGACAACCAGGCCCGTTGCTAATGTAACAACCTGCCCCCGAGCCGCCATTTCTAATTTATACAATGACAACATTTGGAGAGGTTATGAGTAACATGCACCGAATATGCCATTTTAAACCTTAAAACATCTACATTATACTGTAATAATATGAAATAACATAATCTTACCTATATGGCTCATACAGCAAAATAAAGTTACTTAAAAAAATTACTTGGCAATACACAAAACCGTTTTTTATCACAGCAGCTATACGTTTAGCAGGAAGCGCTCAAGCAAACACTCACGTTGATAATTCTTGGAAACGCTTCGGATAATGGCAACAGATGGCAGAAATAAAGTGTCTAAGTAAGTAAAATAACTATTGTGACAACCAACCCATGAGACAACCAGCCTCGGTTTCCCCTATTTTGAGTGCTTCATTCGAAATTATCGAAAATGTGTATTTATAAAAATATATAATAATAACATGGTTTAATATTTCATATTTAGGTACTACACTCTTTTTAATAAATATTAGGATATTTTTATCACGTTTATTAAAATAAATGGGCTATGTCTGGCCACCAAAATAAAGTCAATTTACTATAGCGTTGAATGTACGTTTGCGAAATTAGCCTAACAACAGTTTACACAAACGGACCATTGAGCGCGCCTTCCAATCAACATACAAATTCCTTGGCAACTACCTAGAGATTTTGTAAATTTTTTACTCTAGTTCAAAAATAACAGGAATAGAATCAATTATTGTACTTACGTGTTTTACTAGTGACCATATTCCACAGTTTTCTTTTTATAAAAAAATTTTTTTAAATAAAGGAATTTTATAATCAAGTGACCAATTATAAAAATTATATTTGTTACTTGTAATTTTTGTTAATTATAATTTATTCTGTGTTTTCTTTTTAGATATTTGAATTTTATAAGATAATATCAAAAACTGCACGTTTGGATCTTTCCGATGATGACAAAGAATTGGTAAAAATTATTTTACTGCATTATATTCAAAACTTAGTAATATTTAGTCACTACTACTTCAAGATCAGATCTATACCTTTTCAACGAAAGAAGAACTTTCAAGACAAAATTCGATGATCGACGAGTCTTTTCAGTTAAGGTAATGATAAGCGATACGATGTAAAACAGATCGCAATAAAGAAGCTATCATCATTTTCGATTTGATGTTTGATTTAAAAACATAGTAATTAGATTAAAATATTTTAATCTTTACTTTATAAATACTAAAATGCCATTTCTTTCCAAGTGTTGACAATTTAACCAGCCTATTTTTCATTTCCAAGTCATCGTCTGCTGTTTTCCTTTCTTCGGTTACAATTCTTTTAATTTTCGATACAGAAATAACAATATCGAGTGAAGTTTCGTTGATGATGTCATTTCGCAAGATTTCTAACTGTTAAAGTACTTATATACATTTAAAATAGCATTTCTAGCTTGACTGTGCAATGTTTCTCCTCCCTTACAAACAACTATACTAAAGGACGGTGACATCATTCGTTGTATTTATTTAATTTTAAGCGATTAGAGATTTAGTTTAATACTTAATAAAACCATGAAATGTAAAGTATTAATTTAGCAATTTTTAAAAGATAACAAACATTTTCAAATTATTAGCGATGATAAAAAGTAAATCGGTAAAAAGTAAATTATTTATAATTATTATAGGATGAATGAAACAGAAACCGGTTAATCTATTGGATGAATTGACCTTTGCAATCCATAAGCTCTTTACCATAAAGGCCGCTCATCTTTCGTTGAAAAGAGTATAACAATCAAATAAAATTACACGGTTTAATATTAATATGCAGGATGAGTGGTGACGAAAGATCATAAATTTGAGAACATATAGCAGAGTTATATCTGAGTAGAAAAAGCCATATAAATATAGTTTCGATTCAGAACGGTTTCGGAACTAAAACTGATCTAATTATAAAAAGAAACTATGAAGAAGCAGACTTGTATTTGGTAAAATTTGACCAGCTAGATTTCCGGACTTAAATCTTTTAGATTATTGTTTGTGGGAATAGATGAAAGCGTTGGTCTACGAGAGAAGGATAGAAACATGAAACATAGCTCGATAACGTCTTGTGAAGCACTCATCAAGGACAAAACAACATAATGAATTAAAATGAACTATTCGCGCGATTTACAGATAAAATACATTGTGTATTGACGTGGAAGATGGTATTTTTGAACATCTATTACAAACGTGTAATATTAATTTAAGAATAAACACTATCAAATTACAAGTCTGCTTCTCTATACCAGAAAGCATTCAGGATTATTTATATGGCTTTTCTACTCAAACAGACCACTTTATATGTTTCCAATGGTTTGACCTTTTCCCACAACTTCCTCTTGTATAAACGTGGATTTTTGTCTTCCTAATCTCATATTAATAAAAACGAAAGCATTATTGGATTTTTTTATTATTGTTTTTATAAATCAATAATATTCTAAAATTGCTTCTTATAAATAACCACACTGCCTCAAACAAATTATAAACTTTATAAAAGATCAAGTTTCGTTATTTTAAAGTCTGGCATCGATAAATACTATTGCTTGATTTCATACATGATATCATTTGTTTTTTTTCTTCATTTCATCAGATAACCTTCCCAATCTGATTACTAACTGGTAGATTGGAAACGATCCTGCCGTAGGCTTCTCACCCCTATGGACGTAGCAACAAGAGTGCAGAGGAGGAGATTGCTGCACTGATCCCAGATCCCCAGATAAATTTTACAAAGATTGAATCTGGAATCGAACATGGTACTCTCTGTAAAAAGCTGAAGCGTTTCCACAAAAACCTCTCCACCAGATGCTTAATAACTTCTGATTAGAAAATTGCATAAGATTACACAGAAAAAATAGATCGCATTGGGAATGGCAACCGCTTGGTAGCCTCAAATCGCCTCGCTACGTAGTAATCGGGTTCTTTTACAATAAAAAAAAATTCTTGTCTTCTCTTGAAAACTCTCCATTTCTATTAAAAACTTTTTCTATTTTAACTAAAAACAGGCTTTATTGATTTATAATAAAAATTTTTAATATATCTGCTTATGTATTTTAATTTTGATGAAACGTATTTCAGATAAATTTTCTGCTTATAAAATTAAAAGATGAAATTGGATTGAAGTGGTTTGGAGGTTCAATCATCACAAGGAAGTTTCTATTGAAGGTATATCATTATTACTATTATAATACTGTATTCTGCAATAAAAATATATTGTTATATATTGTTAGTAAATTATATTGTTACAGGTTCTCAGTGCTTTAATATCTATAGTTTTTACTATTTTGCAAATGAAGCAATTAAAAAAAATCTGCACAAAATGTTAACTTATTTATCATCATTTTCTGCCAATGGATGTTTCCACATTCCAACCTATTGGATTCTGAGCAGCAGTGTGACTTCAGTTTCCAGTCATAAGCTGGTAATATCTATGGAAGGGTCGACTAAACTATAGAGAATTATGATTGATGGGTTGGTTCCGGATCTCTTTTGTTTTACGTTTTCATTTGTCAATATATTTATTATATGACTAGTTGTGGAATCATGTTATGCTTCTATATTGAAGGATCCAGATTCCGTTTATGGGTTCACACCAGTTTTTCATAATAGGTTCGTACTCGAACAGGTCATTAAACACAATCTCTACCTGACTACTGATACCTCAAATGTACAATTGTGGAGGATACATTGCGATGATCACCATGTAATATCCAATGAGAAATGGTGCGAAAATCGCGCAGAAGATATATTTAGTGATTTAGAATTGTCTGTAAATATTTTTAATTTGAAATTGGTCCGAAATTTTTTCTTTTACAGCAGGACTTGTCAACCGAAATTGTTCTGCAGGAAACTTGGAAACCTTCCATTTTTCGCAATTAGATAAAATAATATTTAAAAATAAATTAATCAAATGTCATAAACTATATCATTCCCTGTTCGAATAAACATTTTCAAATACAATTTTAAAGTTGTTTGTTTAAATTATGTCGCTGGATTTCATGAATGATGACAATTCGGAGTTTATCACAGGCTAACCAACACCTATGATGGGTTAATCGGAAGTTGAACCTCTAAAATTGTAGTCATCTGGACGGATGCATACTTTACCATGTGGCCATCCAGTCAACCATAATTTTAAAGCAAAAAGTTTTTATATAATTATCAACTTAAGCAAAAATACTGTATTGTTACTTGACAAATTAATATGAATGTCAACTCCATGATATCAGTATTCCCTTTTTTGATAATAGATATCGCCGTTTTCTACTTAAATAGCGGATAAATGGGGCGAGAAAAGCGCCATCACAGGCTGCTATCTCTACAGAGGAATTATATATGGATTGTGGAGTATGACGATCAATGGGTCAGGTATTCATTGATAAATATTGCCAAGGATTGGGACCAGAGAGTCGAACCCATGTGCTTTAGAATGAAAAGCCGAAGCGTTCCTTTGCGGCCAACCCGCCGCTCAATTCCTTTTATAAGGAAACTGCAGGAAAAATTCAGATCCTACCACAGGTCGTTCATTCGGACTGCAGAGAAAGGGACTTTATCAGGATGATTGGATTTGGATCCCTTGAAGTTTCCAAAGGAAATTTCATAGGCTCCAAACAACAGGAATCGAACATTGCCTCTAGCTATAATTCAGTTTTCAGAACTATTCCTCATTTTTCTTAAAACTCGATATTAAGTTTTCTGAAAATCCAGTTTGCAATAAACGCCGAATGAAAGTATTAATATAAATATAATCCTATAAGAGTTTACAGCATTTTATGACAGATATCTTTCTCACATTGAGCCATGGGAAAACAGTTTTGGTGGAGAAGAATCTTTTATTTGGATAAACAACAATGAATTTATATGGCTGAAATTGAAGCTTCAGGTGAAAAAATTAATGAAACTATTGCAGATAATACAATAAACATGGATCAACTGTTTGATGAAGTAGTGATTGCAAAAGCTTTTTGTTCAGCTAATTATGAAATTTGAAAAAATAGAAGTTATGAAGAAAAATGGATACAACTTTTCAGTCATTTTAAAGAAAAGAACATTTCATTGCCCAATCTTGTTCATATTATAAAATACATTTTCAACAGCCAGTCACATCTGCACCAGTCGAAAGAGTATTCTCAATAATGAATATCATATGGTTTGAAGAAAGAGGTAGAATGGCTAAATCAACCATAAAAGTTTTACTACCCTGCAAAATTAACAGTGAACTAAATTGCAGTGAATTTTTCGATGCCATTAAAAATAACAAAGAATTTTAAAGAAAGTTCACTCTAGCGATAAATATTAATAACTTCTTAATAATAATGTATGTTCAGTTGAGTTATTAAAAATTGCTTTTAACTCATTGTTGTTTTAGTTAACAATTTCTTTATTTAGCCTTTTCAAACATAGGTACTTATCCTAGTAGCTTTATTTTTTGTTGTGTGTATTTTCTCAAAATTGTCCTGGTTTGAGAAAAAAATATTATGGGAAGCCTACATATGAGCGTGTTTTTCCCAGCACGTGCATTCTCCTCCCATTAGTTAGACTCATAATATTCATATGAAGCTGTTTTACAAGAAGCTATAACAGCTTCTATAACGTTTGCCATTATTTAAACCAGTGATTCTTAATCTTTTTGGAGTTGCAGAACACTTTTAATTATAGAAAGTTTTTGCAGAATGCTAAAATTAATAATGTTGCATTAATAGACTCAGTTTTCAAACTAAATGTAAGAATAAAAATATGCATTTATTTCTTAACATAAGCTTTTATTAAAAATTATAAGTTAGAAAGGTGAGATTGGTATGTATATAGCATGATTGAGTTTTTAATTATCTCTTCTATGAAAATTTCACTCACAGGATAACAAATACTTCATTGTAAAAGCCATTTGTTAATCTCTTCCTCAGATCAAAACACAGTTTTTTCAATAAAATTTAACATTTTTAAAAAGTGCTTTTCTAAGCGATGTTAAATGGTATAATCTACCTCTCTGTCCAGATAGGTAGCATCAGCTCAACCAGTAAGTTGTAGCACTACAAAATTGCAATGAAATGTAGCCTTTGTCCAAGGATTTTTTTTGCACTCATATTTTAATATATAGCCTAAAGAATTTCAATTTTGGACCTCTACTAAATAATCAGAATCATTGTTATGAAAAACATAGAAAGGATTACAAGCTGTGCATTCTTATCACTTCCTTACACACTGCATTAGATCCATTTCCCCATAGTCTAATTAGCATATATACTAAGTTTTAGTGTCATATGTTGATTGGAGTCTGCTACAGCATGCTTGCTGTGAGTAGTTATTTTATAACCACACTATATTTTAATCATGTTTTCCTCACGATCTGTTCTTTGAACAGTCTTAAATATGGTTTCATCCATTTTGCAACATCGTAAACTGTACAGAATAATAACTTTTATTTAAATAAGCACAGCTGGAAAGCAGGAAATTTGTATAATCTAAAATTACATTGATTTTTTATTGTACATAATCAAATATATCATGAATCATTACAAAATTTTATAATACACTTTTGATGTGTTCGCAGAACACCGGATGAAAATCACTGATTTAATAATTAGCGACTGATGAATGCTGAGGGGGTGGTTTTTTTGCATGTTTTTGAAATTTCAACAATTACAGTTTAAATAACTTCGAATAAAGTACTGAATTTTGCGTAATTCTGAAAAATAATTTTTTAACAGATTATATAGAAAATTAATATATTACTCATCAAGATACAGATTATAAAATTAATATATTACTCATTATATATTATCATCAAGATATATTTCAGGTTAAGTGGAAATTTCTTATTACTCAATAGAAAAGAATTTACATTATATGAAAATTGGTCGTATCTTGTGTATGCCACAATGAAGGGCATATAGTTTGGATCTGCGTCATTTGACTGCCGACTGATAGAAAATAAAACACCGTATATTTCTGGCTAAAGAATCAAACTACAGATTGTTCTTTGCAAAATTTATAAATTGGTTATCTGAGGCCCACATGGCCCACTGAGCTCGCAAGATAAAAATATGACGATACTCAACAGGCATATGGCCTACGTGCGGTTTGTGGCATGCATAAGGATGGGTGATGAAACTCAAACAATGACGATACAAAGACTACTTTAGCTTAACAAACAACTTCCTTTATTGGAGAGAGAACATTGTACAAACTATGGACCCGAAAATTAGGGTCAGAAGACAAACACCTTTGGTTGAACAGGGATTTCTCCACTAGGTTGTTCTTGGCAGGGATGTATACACTGGACGGGCTCCAAGTGTGATCTCCGAGACTCTCTCGTTGAACAGGTTTCCTTGGGGAGTCATCAGATTGATGGATGGATGTATTGAACAGTTTGGTGTAGTAAGAATACGTGGGTGCCGGAAGTTGTATTCGTTCGGCACTCAGTCGTCGGTAGTCGAACAAGGATGACAAAAGTGTTAGTTCTCCACAACTAAGCTGTCTGGTTAATGTCTGCAATTATGTCTGTACTCTATAAAGGTGGGAATTCTCCGAGGGAAGATAGTGGGGAGCAGAGTAGCCCAAACTATCTCTATCATTCTTCTGTGAAGTTGACAGATTCGGTCGCTTCGGCGATAAAGGACTAATTTCTCTGATGGATAGGAACCGACTGACCACCTCAGTGATCGGGGACCGACTGACTCTTCTTTGTCCCAAGTCCACGTCTCAACCTCTCGATTAATGACAATAAATCCGTCACTTTTTCCTGGGAAGTCGTTAACCCAACCCCGGTTACATACTTTCTCACTAACCCCACCATGCACCTCCATGATATTCGAGCCTCCGTGCAGCCCGACTTGTAGCGTGTTTATTATTCTTTCTTAAGTAGTGGAGAAAGGAGTATCTTGGACCGGCTGGAAGAAATATGCATTCAATGAATGTTTATTAGAAAAGTGTCAACCCAGTTAAATTACGATCGCGGGTGAAGTGACATTTTCCGGCAGGTCCGGCTCTGAGTCCTCACATCACTCCCTCTTTCCAAAATGATCTACTGAGGTAGATTCATTTTGGGATACACATATGTATACAAATCGAAAAGGGATGGTGCAGAGAAATACCACTATGAACACAATGATACTACATTAATAGTAATCATACATATCGAGGAAATACATATACATATTGGGTTTGTCCTCCGATACATATATGGTAAAAATACTCTCTCTGCAGTAAGCATGTAGATGCAAACCGACTTTCATGGGTGTCACGTAAACAAAACTACCGGTTTTATATAAGTGCAAACAACTTAATAGGAAATGGATATATGCATATAGAATAGGCTAGTTAACCATGTGAATTTATATTCAATAATGATTATATAATTCTTTCACGAGATCTTCTTGAATACGTGACAAATTCTTTAATGGAGATCAAAACAAATTTTATTTTAATACATTACTTGGTTTTACTGATAATACTGCTGGAGGGGATTGTGATGTGTTGGGTCTAACACTTTTGGTGACCCATTTCCGTTTTCACCTCCACAGTACAATTAGTGTCGTCATGAGTAAAGGGAAGAGTACTCCTTCTGGTAGGGAGTTGACCAACTAGTGTATGTCAAGGTCGTTGCCCTAGTAACCATGAGAACGTCAAGAAGGATGTGCGATAGCTCAAAGACTTCGCAACTAACATCCTTTGAAATTAACTATGTGATTATTCCTATGTCTATGATTGAAGCAAAAAAAATTATACGTTTTCTCCCCTTTTCTTTTTCCCCTTTTTTTCACTAGGACTTATCGGGTGCTCGGTATGTCCTGTTTTCACTTATTAACTCTTTATGTTGTATAATCTTAAAAATTTTTTTTTCTCTTTCAGATTTGTTTATAATATCTTATTTGCGGCTTATTAACTCTTCCTCGTGGGTGTGTTGCATGTTAAAGGAAATAATCAAAGCCATGTATAAGCAAAAAAGTATTGTAATGTTTATTAAAATAAAAGAAAACGAAAATGTGAAATTAATATACATGTTCATTTTCAGAGTAATTGACAAATTATAATAGAGTATATACATAAAATTCATTCACCGAATAATGAGTGAATATATTCATATTATGAAGTTGAAATTGATATTCATAAGGTTAACTGAATTTCATGAATACCTAGACGCATAAAAATATATATATTTAGGGTATTTTAATTGAGCAGTTAGGTAGCAATAAAATGTAATTAAATGCGTAAGGGTCTCTCTTCTATAAGTCAGAGATCGGGAGATAGTCGCGGCTCTCCCTGTTTCCCTGGGCTTATATTAATACTGGTGGGGAGTGATTGAGTCCCCTCTACTCTTTCCTGTCACTGGTCTATTTTCGCCGTTTCGTCTGTGTTCTTAGAAATACACATCAAAGCTAAGCACATGGCCTCCGTTGCCTCAGGCAATAAGGAGGTCACCGTCTCTGTCCAACAGTCATTAGCCTGATGTCTGCATATCTCACGCCTGTGCTTTCTGGAGACAGATCAGAACAAAGGCAATTGTAAGGAATAACCCGGATATTCCTAACGTTATTTCTTTGTAATAATGTTGTGTTTTTTTTGCTTGGATATTGAGGTGATAATGATTGATTAAGTCTATCAATATGTGATTTTATATTGTGTAAGGTGATTTCAGCTATCTCTAAAGATATATTGGTGGGTGATTGTTCTATTTGATCAACCTGTATGGTAGTATTTTTGTAAACCTGAATGAGGTTGACTTCTGTCCTATTCAAAATGTTTGCCAACAAAGGAAAAACCAAAGGAGTTCCAGTGGTCAATTTCCACGTGGATCTCTGTTGGAAATGAGATGTCAATTCAATTCCAGGTAAATATCCTTTGCATGAGTTTCCTAATGATATAATATTAGTGCCACTTAATTTGGTAATTCAATCACAAGATTTAACGGTTTGTCTGTGGCGTACAGCCACGTTCGTGAGTTATCGAGTCGACGAAATACGAGCGGATGTGTAGGTGTCACTTGTCTATTACAAAGACGATTTACTAGTATATCATGTCCCATAAATAACAAATACTCGCAGCTTTGACAAGGGTGTTTCTATATTGGCATTTCTGGTGCACAGATAGACACTGTTTCGGACCGACACTTCAACACCTCATAGGTTTAAGCAAGATGTATGATTGTCAGTTTTTCGACAAAGCTATAAAAATATAATCTGTATAGCAGTAGGCGAACATGTTAATGTTCAAGTAGAATACCGGAAAACTCACGATCTCAAACAGATCGAAAAATTGATCCAGATTCATCAATGCAATATACAGTGAAACCCCGATTTTTAAACTTTTCGGGGACCGGCCCGAAAAGTCGAACGAGCAATTAAAAACAATTTATTATTAAATCAATTTTATGCATCTTATTTTAATTTTATATAATATTAATAGTCATATTTATCAGCTTTTGTTTTTATTTATAGAACTTTGTTTTACAATGTTTTGGCTTTTTAACTTCGATGCATATAAAACTTATGATGTTCTGTCAGATAATTAAAACAAAAAGGAAATAATAATAAAATGCATAAAACCAATATAAAATTTATCTAATATAGATACATGCTCAATAGAAAAATGTTCTATAGAAAGAGAATTACAAATGATAATTTTTGTATTCCTAAAATATATTTAATCAATATCATTCTGTATCAGTTTGAAGTTATACCAGATTACCAACAATGTTCATTAGGGACAAGATAGAATTTGAATTATATCAATGATCAATATGAAGCTCTATAAGTTTTCTACTTAGAATGAGATTGCATTTTGATAATTTTATCTTAGGTCAAAAAACTTATAAATTGATAATGATGGTGATGTGCATTAACATATAAGTTACCATCCCCTGAATATCTTTTTCTAATCTTAAGTCGAGTTACTGAATAAACGTTAAGATGTTCCTATTCAAACATACAGTGTATTTGTAACTAATAATGTGATGATAAAGCTCATTTAATAGTAAGAGGAATGAAATACAGAGAAACTCTATTATAATAATTGTCACAGATATAGGAAGGAATTGCTCATTATAACTGTGATACATTATATCTGAGAATATAAAAATGTCTGGAATTGAATATATAATGATGATGATATTGTAGTAGTTGGGATGTAAAATAGAATTGAAGATATATTGATAGGCAGTTGGCCTATAGTAATGAGTCACTTATCAATGGATCTTCCATTGGTAAGTGACATTACCCATAGGCCAAGTGTAAACTTTAAAAAAAAAAATATTTCTAGCTAATATACTTTAAAAATAACTAACTAAAAATTCGGAATATTGTAAAGTAATCATCAGATCAGATTATAATAAGTAGAGGAGCATCTGCATTCAAAAAATGCATATTTATTATAGATTCATTTAAGATATATTAAAAGTACAATAGAATTCTAATTATCTAATTTTGACATAAATGATATTTTATATTAGGGGTTGGCAAACTATGGCCTGCAAGCCAAGTTTGGCCTGCCACCTGTTTTTATATAGCCCAGGCTAAGAATGGATTTTTACAATTTCAAATTATTTTAAATTTCAAAGTACTTGCTATAATGGCTGACAGCCAAATTGCGGAGTTTCGAGAAAGACCACATCTGGAACTCCTGTAGCTTATTGCATGTTCTTGGGGGTCTCTGCTGTTAGTCCACACAGTTGCAGATACAATTAGGCAGAGTTTATAGTATCACGTGTAATGCTATTCTTCTCATGCTTGTTATTTAAGTAGGCTTATCTACAGAAATATAATGAGTACTCCTTGACCCATGGAAACTAATATATTTACTATTTGGCCCTTTACAAAAAAAAAGTTTGCCAACCCATTTTATATTATTTAATACAAATTTTTTTCTTTTTAACGATAAAATATATATGAAAGATTTCATATTATATTTAATGAACATTACATTTGTACTCTGTATTTACAATAAATTTAAATACTGTATTTACCAAAATATAAATATTTTTAATTATTTGCATTGATATTTCTGTTCTATTATCCATCTCTTCCTTTATCCAACATTGTATTCTGTTATAATACTTAAATAAAGTATTTATCTTACACTGCTGTTTAGTGCTGTTTTTATCTATGAGTATTATAAGTATTTAAGCAGTTTTTTGTTAATTAAGTATTGTATTCTGTAATCATTGGTTAAGTGAGAATCTGCTTTATAGTATTTTATGCATGTTGAATTAGAAATGATGATGAATTTACAAGTTATAAAAAACCTAAAATTCATATCCAAATATTTTCCTTATTAATCAGTTTCTTATACAGCATAGAGAGCTTCTTTCTCTGGATCTTATCCATCGCCGGCTCAGCGTATATGATAAACAATGTAAATACAGTGAAACCCCGATTTTGAAACTTTTCGGGGACCGGCCCGAAAAGTCGAACGAGCCGGGAAAACGCACAAAACTGGAAACTCTGATGACGTCATAATAAAAAAGTTATATAATTAAAACGTAGGAAGAGGGAAAGTTTTACATTGCATGTATAGGAAAATGCTCGGACTTCCGAAAATAGACGTTTAAAGCGGGAAAGTCGTACGATACGGGAACGCACGAGCGGGGTTTCAGTGTATAACGATGTAAGAATTTTAGAATGTTTTGTTAAGTAACATTGTACTGATGATGGACTGTAATCAGGTCCGAAAACATTATAAGTGATTAAAAGTTTGCTTGAAGTGCTTTTTTAAGATATTATAGAAGTTAAAGCAAGAGATTTTGTTTAGCTTTGTTTTTCCTTATTAAATTATAAAGAATGAAAATTAATGAATAAAGTTTTTATTCATTATAATTCATATAGAATTATATATGCTAACTTTTAATAACAAGTAATGCTGTGTTCAAGCTGATACAGAATGATATTCATTTAATATTTTTTCCAATTGTATCTTTATGTGATTGATTTGATATCAATCTTTAATTTTTTAATTCTACACTCCCTGTTATAAGAACAAATGTTATTTGTTTATGTAAATGATTGATGATATAATTTGTTATACATCCTTATTTTATACAATAAGTCCTATAATCAGTACTTAGATGAAAATTCAAGTAAGCATCTCTGTTTAATTTAAAAAAAATAATATGCTTTACATGCAATCTAATTATTCAAAAATTAATGCAATTTACAATTTTTTTTAATAACACTGCACAACTTAAAAATACTCAAATGAGAGAGAGTGATTTACAAACGTATTGGATGTACTATTATACATTAGAATGTCATGGGCAGTGGGATTAAGTAAATGAAATAGATTTATCATATTGTAAGATCTTCAAATTTTTTTTTAATCTGTCACAGAAATGGTGGTTTATTAATTGCATGTTTAAATTCCCTATTCATTGAAATGTTTACTACATGTATAATATGAATGTAATAAACTTGTCAATGTTTTAAAATACTTTTTGTATTAGTTTAAGGATATAGAAGACATTAATAAAAAACCTGTAAGATGTCATCGTGCCACAAGACCTCAAGATGACTATTACTTGCAAATAACCACTAAGCATTAAAAAGATATGCTCCATTTTCATGTTCACTAAAACTACTAGGAAGAGAATTTCAAGTCAAACTATGATCAGAAGGTTAATGAAATAGGCCTTTATATTAGAAGACCAACAGTCTGAATATTTTTTGTCTCTAATTCATAAAAATCTTACTTGATTTGTTATTGTTAACATGTCACTTCTGACATTTAACATGCTGTGAAGTTCTTTTTCACAAATAATTCCAGATTCATTTTGCAATCTAATTTCAGAAGGATTTTTATCTGAAGAGAATATGGTAAAAGACATCAGTCATCAAACATTAGAGAAACTAATTATTTTAAAGATAAAAGATCCATTGATATGAACAGGAATCACTATCAATATTACATAAATCTCCATATCTTTGAGGGAAGCTATTTGAATTGACAATGCTGGAGAGTTGAGATCCTTGGAAATCAGAGATGCTCTTGATAGATGGATTGCTGCTTTTATTCTTTCTTCTAGAAGTCTTCTTGAACTTAAGTGTGTGATTTTGTATGAATTTTCATTAATATTTTCAGAACTTTTTGACAGTCTTATAGCCAGTATGAGAAGGGAGTGCAAGATCTGCATTGCATTTGAAGGTGATTATATTTATCTAACAAGGAGAGGGTGCGGTCTGAGAAATGAACTTTGGAATCAAACTTTGTGTGGTGGTAGTTCTTATCTAACAAGGAGAGGATGCGGTCTGAGAAATGAACTTTGGAATCAAACTTTGTGTGGTGGTAGTTTACCCTTCAATGTGTTAATATGATAAAATAAACTTTGTGTGGTGGTAGTTTACCCTTCATATGTGTTAATATGATAAAATATTGCGTGCACTATTCAGCCAATTCCGAAAAAAATGGACTCAAAGTTTTCATAGCTGTTATAATAAAAAATGTACGAACACGCCAGAACGCCGAATAGCTGAGTCGGTAGCGCGCTATCTGTCGGTGCTGACTTCCGGTATGGGCTGCGGGTTTGATGTGCTGTCTGCAATAAATTCTTAAAAAATGGATTCAAAGTTTTCATAGCTGTTATAATAAAAAATGTACGAACACGTCAGAACGCCGAATAGCCGAGTCGGTAGCGCGCTCTCTGTCGGTGCTGACTTCCGGTATGGGCTGCGGGTTTGATGTGCTGTCTGCAATAAATTTTTTTTTCGTTACAGTTATTATTTTATATATTTTATTTAAAAAAATATTTGCATAAAGAAATATTTTATATCATAATTTTTCATTAATTTGTTATTAGAGAGGTCTTTAAACCTTAAGTTTTATCCCAGAAAAATTTTTAATCTGTGTTTTTAATTATCTACAACATTTCACATATACATGCATATTTTTACTGCTTAGATTTATGCAAACATGCCAGTTGCCGATGACTTATATTTAATAAATTAATATTCTTTAATTATAATCTTTTATTTTTACATGCATTTAATTCTAAAAGATTTTATTATTATTTACCTATATTATAGAGATTCTTTTTTCACAATCGAGTAGAACCCTGACACTATTATGAGAAACTCATAAAGTCATCAAAAAGTGTATTTTTTTTATCACTGTAAGTTTATTCCTGGCTTTTGCAGAGGGTGAAGTGTGTTTCGTGTCGCCAATATTTTACCTATATTATAGAGATTCTTTTTTCACAAATGAGTAGAACCCTGACGCTATCATGAGAAACTCATAAAGTCATCAAGAAGTGTATTTTTTGTATCACTGTAAGTTTATTCCTGGCTTTTGCAGAGGGTGAAGTGTGTTTCGTGTCGCCAATATAAATCAGTTTACAAAAACATTTTCAAGTGAAAATTTCAGCAACTGAAAGTTTTCCTGGCCCTTTGGACATTCAACAGAAGATTCCTGAAGAACGTATGTATAGTGACATGTCGAAATTACGATTGAAGGATGCAGTTGTTTACTATGAAAGATTACTCGTTGAAAATAATATGATTGCATTTGAATCTTCCGAAACAATTTTGTCAAAATTACGATTGAAGGATGCAGTTGTCTACTATGAAAGATTACTCATTGAAAATAATATGATTGCATTTGAATCTTCTGAAACAATTTCTGAGGAAGCTATGCTGATAGGAGAAGAACTTTTTCAACTTACAATAGTAATGTTGGCAGAGAAAACACTTGTTAGTGAAGAGGAACTTATTCATATGAATGAAATATGCAAAGAAAGTGATTTTGAGGAGGTTGAAGATTATTCATCAGAAGAGTGTGAACCAGAAGAGAAAAAAGAGCAGAGAGATGGAGCATATTCCTTTGGATTATAAAATCAAAGTTATCAATATTGCCAAAGCACATCCCACATGGAGTCTGCAAACTTTGCAAAAGAAGGGATGTAGTCGTCTGATAAAAAATGGAATATTTATGCAGATTGGCAGATGATGTAAAAAGGGGTGGAAATATATTCGATAGATATTCTATTATCGATTCCTGGACATATGATCGCTTCATTGAAGCTAAAGAGAACTTTCAGCAGGTCATGACCAAAAATTTGCAGCAATGGGCTTTAGCTGCTGTAGGACAATTTGAAAATATGGAATTTAAAGCCTCTGACACATGGATAAAGAAATTCAAAAACACGCATAGAATTCGTCAACGAAAAATCATGAATTTCATATCACACAAAGAAACAGTTACAATGGAAGAAACCTTGGCCTCTGCAGAAACCTTTCAAGCACAAACTTTACGTTTGATTCCTAATTATGATAAGGACTACATCATTAATACTGACCAAACAGGTATATGGGAAATTGTAATATTTTAATATATAAATTATAAATGTTTTTATTTAATATAAAAGTCATTGTTATGAGTATATTTTTTTAATTTGACAGTATTACAGTAAATTCTGATTTTGTGTAATTTTGCAGCTTTCATTTATTTTACAGGATGTCAGTATCAGTTCATTTTCAACAGGACTCTTTCTGAAATGGGAAAGAAAACCAGATTAAAAAGACAAGATATGAATAAGGTCACACATTCGTATACTGCACAATATGCTATCACTTTTTCTGGGCGATTGTTATTTTTTGTATTTGTATGTCTGCAAGAGACAACAGGTACATTTGGACTCAGGGTTAAAAAGATTTGTATACTGCAAAATATGCTATCACTTTTTCTGGGCGATTGTTAACTTTTGTATTTGTATGTCTGCAAGAGACAACAGGTACATTTGGACTCAGGGTTAAAAAAAAAAGATGGTGGATGAGTATGCAAAGAAATATAAAAACGTTGTCATAATGTCGTCGAAGTCTGGAAAGCTCACCACAGGTGTGTATAATGACTTCCTCAATGATTGCCTGAAACCCTATGTGGGAAAAGAGAAGTTTCTTCTTCTCATCGACTCTTGGGGAGGGTAAACAAAGCCTGAATTATATAATGAAACCTTCCAGGATAATGGGAAAATGCCTACTTGCACTGTCAAAGTTATCCCTCCAAAGTGTACTCCTCTGGTTCAGCCCTGCAATGTTTACTTCTACAGGCAGGTAAAAAATCTAATAAATCGTATGCAAAATTGTGCTTATTTAATTGAAGAGAAACACAAAATTAATTCCTGTGAAGATTGTATTAAAATACAATCAATAGTTCATCATCAACTATCATCGCCTATCTTTGGCAATATGATTCGATACGCCTGGTATGCTTCCAAACTTTCTAACGAAAGATAGATATTTATGAATGTCAACGAGGTTTGCTTTCCCACCGATCTTGTCAAAACACCTTGCTGTTGTAAAAAATCCTCATTTATTTGTTGTGCAAAATGTCAAAATATCTTTTGTTTTCCATGCTTCTATGAAAAATATTGTTCTGGTTCTTGTATATAATTAAAGTTTACATATATAGAACAGAATTAATTGTAAATATTAAAAATCTGATAATAGATTTGGCGCAAAATTTCACAATTTACACAGAATTATCTATCATATTCATAAAATTAAATATAGTTAGTAATCATTAATATATTTCAATTCAAGTTTATGAGAATAATAATATAAAGCAAATATAACAATAAAAATATCAGGATAACTATAAAAGTCGATAAAATTTATGAAATTTCTGATTATATAAATGAATATCCATGATATCTGGTGTGATTCATTGAATCTTTAAATTATCTAATACAATAAAGATAAGAGATCATTAAAATATGAAATTATACTTATGAAACTTAACATGCATTGTATACTTAGAAACAATAAAATTTTTGACTTTTATAAATATCAGCGAGAAAATTTGCTATTAAAATATCATGCTTATCATTTCATCATCGTAAAAACATTAAACTATATTTTTCAAGCCTTTTATGTGTTCACATTAAATTATATTGTGCTTATTTCTATCTTATTGATATCAAAAGCCTCAAAATAATATTAATACATAAATATTTTAGAATATCTTTTAAAAAATATTTATTTTTATTAAAATATATTTACAATACTTTAAAGGATTTTCGTGGAATGCATTTCGATATGGAAATTCATATTTAAAAAAATTATTGTACTGTTTGAGTTAAAAATTTTAATATTTTTTGTTTGTACAAATTCATTAGTCTTTTTTTTTATAAATTCTTTCTTTGATTTAAAAAAAATAAAGAAAAGCTTTTAAAATGTAATTTAATAATCGCTTCAGTATCCCATAGCGACTAATTTTCGTTAAAATGCAATTTTTAATATAAGAAATAATCAGTTCCATGAAAGGAAAAAAATTATTAAGACAATAATTATGTGTTAAATAAGGAAAAAATGCATAAAAATAAAATATATTAAAATTTAATTCATATTAACAACAAAATAATAATTTGATATTCACTTAATATGAATATTTTCAACTTCATCAAGAATTTATTTCATATATAGTCTAACTAAACTGTATAGATTCATTTAACTACTAAGAGATTTTGTTTGAAAAACGTGATACTGAACGGAATTTAATAGCTATTTAATATTTCTATATAATTAAAAAATTCTATAATAAGTATGAATAATTATACATAAGTAACCTGTTTTAAGTACACTCGTAATATATGCGAATAGCATCTACTGTCTATATTATTTTTGTCAATTCTCTTGTAGCAGTAATTCAACTAAACATACAATTGCATGGATTTTCACGAATTTAATCTTCATTTTTTGCAAAAATTTATCTATCAAATTCGATTTTTGATCCAAATCAGGAAAATATTAGTGATTATTGTAGCAGATGTAATTAAATGTACTTATAGCTCCCAAAAATGCAACTAATTTATCAAGCATGCTGAGAATCATCGTTAATCACTGGACCTAAAAGAACATAATGTAAAAAAAACATTGATATAACAAAAGGTAATGTTATAATATCGTAACAATTGAAGATATCAAACAGTAGGAAAGAATGATTTAATCGTTTCGTCTATTGTTACGTTACAAAGTATAAAGACTGCTTAACTTGTATTACGAAGTGCATCTTGTTTATTGAAATCCAGGTGTATTTCCCAACCGGTATGCAGCGAGATATTTTGGGGATAAAAGTATATTTTAAGTTAAAATATACTTAATACAACCCCTGGCCGATCTCGCGGCACACCTGTTGGAAAACAGTATACCGGGGCTGCTCAACCTTTTTATAACCGTGAACTACTTTTTCACCTGAGCGATATGGCGATCTACCGATATCCAGGGAATAAAAGTAAAAAATAGCAATGTCACCTATATAATTCAAAATTTATTAAATAAAATAAATCAATTCTTCATAACTGAAAATATGAAAATAACATATGAATATATGGGTACATAAACAAAAATTTTAATGCGATATTTGGCATTCTGTAGATTTGCAACTGATTCAAAATTTGGATTATATGACGAAAAAGATTTTTATGAACATATTTTTTTCGATTTTAAATGTACTGTATAATTTTTGCTCTGCGATTTCGGAGTCTTTCGGATATTCATTTTCATAATTGAAGAGCATTAATTCGAAAATGTCTTTCGATATAAAATTCAAAGTCAAAAGCAGTCAAAAACTTTAATCAGAAACGTTTTCAACGCACTTGGCGCCTTCCTCAATTATAGCAGTTGAGGAAGGCGTCAAGTGTGTTGAAAAAGTTTCTGATTAAAGTTTTTGACTGCTAAAGGGCTTTGAGTTTTATTTTTTGTTTGTGTTTTGTGCAGTCTTTCGATATTTCCCTTTTTTTAGAATAGCAACAACTGAATTACATATTAGACAAGAGCATTTGCCATTAACCATGGAAAAAAACAATCATGTTCTCATTCATCATGGTAATGATAGGTTTTTTTCTTTTTCTACGCTCATAATTATGACTAAAAAAGAAAAAGTTTAAATAATTGAAGTTTATTTTTTAATAAATTTAACCCTTTTAGTACCGAACAATGATATATTGTTGTCCGGACCCGAGTAGTAAAATAAAGAAAGGAAAAACTTTGAACCTGTAAAAGTATTTGTCCAACAAACTTTTGCTTACTCATCGAAATAATCTTCATTGATTGTTTTTGATACACTATTATATTCTACAGATTGATCTCATCTGCTATTACTTAATAAATGATAAAAGACACACAGACACACACTTTTCTTGTTTCAGCAAGAACATAGACCATTTTTACTACGTATTATAAAGTGGAAGTTTAACAAGCGAGTTGATCAGAAGATACTCGGAGGCTTGCGATCGATTAAAAAGCTTGTCGGGATCGACTGGTTGGCAGCCCTGCACTATACTAACAAGGGACCTTCACGATTTTGTGAATTTGATTTCTGAAAATGGATAGCAGCTTAAGATATCTTTAAACAGACAACATTTATCACCGGACCACTGATGAGACGAAAGCTACAGAAGTTCAAAGTTCATAGAATAACTGTTATTATATCATTTTCAACGGACATAGCGCATGTTTAATTGCAACCATTGGGTACCTTAAGAATGATAGTGTGTTCAGACAAAAATGGGAGGAATAGTGAGCATATTTGAAGAAAGGTAAAGATGGACAATTGATTCGTGACATATTTCACAAGTATCGAAATTGAAGCAGTAATCAATAGAGTAATTAATGAATGTTTCAAGTCGCCAACAAGATATCGATTTTTGTAAAATCGGTGTTTATCAGTGTAAAAAGAGTATCAGATCATGTTTTAGAAAATTGGAGCTGTAAATTAGAAGTGAGTGAATTTCTTCAATTTCAATACTTGGGAAACATGTCGTGATCCCGATAGTCCCATATTTACCTTTCTTTAATGTGCTCACTGTTCCTCCCAGTTTTGTCTGAACCACACAAAGGCACATATCTTTTTTATTAAGGATTATCATCCTTAAGACACACAATAGTTGCAATTAAACATGTACTATGTCCGTTAAAAATGATATAATAACAGTTATTCTGTGAACTTTGAACTTCTGTAGCTTTCCTCTCATCAATGATCTGCCAATAAATGTTATCTGTTTAGAGGTGTCTTAAGGTGCCCTATCGAGTGGTGCTATCCATTTTCAGAAATAAAATTCACAAAATCGGGAAGGTCCCTGGTAATTTAACAAAATTTTTCAG
Organism: Olivierus martensii; assembly: GCA_000484575.1. Classification (NCBI taxonomy): domain Eukaryota; kingdom Metazoa; phylum Arthropoda; class Arachnida; order Scorpiones; family Buthidae; genus Olivierus; species Olivierus martensii. The sequence continues at coordinate 113,145 of AYEL01091367.1, forward strand.
TTTTATTAAATTAGATAATGCAGAAAACTTTCATTTAATTTACATACATTTCTAGTAGATTGTTTTATGAATGTGAACATAAAAGTTTGAAATAACTAAGTAATAAAGAATCAGATGTTATAATTGAATCTTCGTCATGGTGAGTTGTTTTGTAATAAAATGAAGAATGTTTCTTAATTCTAAATAGTTTAAATAAACAATTTTATAATAACGAAAGGACAGAATTACTCAATATTTTTTTTTGAATGTCGATAATCAAGAATTTTAAAAATTTAAGCAACTCCAGATTCATTGTCTATTTATGCGCATTTATGAAATTTCATGTCTCATCCATCTTAAAGATATGAAAATGAAGAAATTACTTTACAAATGTTTATGCTCGTTTTCCATAAATATTGCAAAAATTTTATATGTACGTCAAACAAATTATAGAGAAATTTCTGATAAATCAGGTGTATTACTTATTCCTTAATAAGAAACAACTAAAGTTTCGAAAGAATAAAAAATTTGTTTCATTTTTTATAACATAAAACCGTTATAATAATTATATTGCTGTAATCAAACTAAATTCATTTCCTGTAACTAGATGAGACGATGATTATAAGAAGAGAAAGGATATTGAATTAATTTTTTTAACACTATCAATACAATAAGAAGCAGCAACAACTGATTGAAAGTAAGTCATGCAATTGCTACTCTCGTCATCAATAAAATAACGCAACGAGAAGAAAAAAGAATGCAATTCATCACAAAATATATTGTACCACCTTTTTTATCGATTTCCTATTAAGATAACCCTTTCACAGCTATTAAGTGTTGCTATAATTGCATGACATAGAAACATTAATCTTCAGTTATTCAGTAGCTGAAACAAAACAACACAATACAAAAAAAAAATAACATAACTTCACTGACATTAATTTTATTTATCTGCATAAATGTGAATATTTAATAATTCCTTTAAATAAAGTATGTAATATTTAATTTTTAAATTTTGTAATTAGTTTATATTATGTTTACTGAACAATGTTTTTATGAAAATTATCGTTTGAGACAATTTTAAGAGATTTGTATCATTTAAACTTATCTTATTTATCAATATTATATATCTGACATATAAAATGTATTAAACCCAATGGAAAGTCTCATAAATGAAAAAATTCTGTATACTGTATATTTAAATTGTTCTTGTTTTTTGAAGAACTAAATCGCTTTTATTGAAACTTGAAATATAAATAGTTCAAGCAGTATTAATAATAACTAGTTGAATATGAAGATTTTCTCTCTTCTCCAGTTCGGTAATCTAACGACGAAACTTTGATATTGTTTAAATTCCGTTAGTTAAGAATTTTTACATGTATTTTTTTATTTATTTTTGCTAATATTAAATTTGGTTTCAGCGTATTTTTGTTAGGACATCAATTGTTTTAACTACTTAGCGTATACAGTATCATATACAATACAAACTCTTTAACCCCTTATTATTATTAATGTATTTATTTTTTCTACCAATTGACTGTTATGTCATATGTAATATATACCAAACAAATGGAATACCTGAATAATAGTGTCCTCTATTGTTTATTTTGTAAATTATCAAACATTGCTGAATTATTTCCTTTTAAAGTATTGCCTAATGTTACTTATTTGATACAAACCAAAAAAATAGTTTAAATTCTGTTAGTTAAGAATTTTTACATGTATTTTTTTTTATTTATTTTTGCTAATATTAAATTTGGTTTCAGCGTATTTTGTTAGGACATCAATTGTTTTAACTACTTAGCGTATACAGTATCATATACAATACAAACTCTTTAACCCCTTATTATTATTAATGTATTTATTTTTTCTACCAATTGACTGTTATGTCATATGTAATATATACCAAACAAATGGAATACCTGAATAATAGTGTCCTCTATTGTTTATTTTGTAAATTATCAAACATTGCTGAATTATTTCCTTTTAAAGTATTGCCTAATGTTACTTATTTGATACAAACCAAAAAAATAAAAAAAAATATCTAACAAAATCAAATAACAATTATCTAGTATGATTTCTACACAAAATAAGAGTAACAAAATATCTTTTTCAATTTTTTTTAACTTAATATCAAAATTCAGGCATTAAGTGGTTAATTTACATCCCAATGAAACATTATCTTCTTAACATAAACCATCATTGGACCACAAGAAAAAAAGAAATTGCGAAAGATTCTGATGTAATCATAAAAGTGTTTCAACTTCGTTTTCTTCTTATGATTTAACTTGAATATTTTCTGTATGCCGAAGGAAATAAAATCTTGATGATTTTCTAACAGATACAGATTTCGATTGTTTTTGTATGTTAGAGTATTAATATTTGAGTAATGAAATCACAGAATTACATAGAAAGCTACGTATTAAATGACTGTGATCTAATTAAAATACAGTATACAAAACCTAACTTACTTGTATATTTCTGAAATATAACAAAAATATACATATTGATTTTTATTTTCAAAAATACGTTTACATCAACAATACAAACAATATATAGATCATCTTATAGAATGGCTAAATTTTTCAGTTATCTAATTGAAACAATATATTTTGAAGGATAAATATAATTTCATTCTTACGATTGATCAAAAATTCAATCAGTTTTTTCTTCACATTTCCTTACTTATTTTCCTCTTTCGTTTTTTCATTTTTTAAGTTAAAGATTTTGCTTACAGCACATACTCTATCTATATCTGCAAATATAGGGCCTTTAAATAGAGAGGAGCTATTTATAAAATTCCATAAAATTAACTGACATGAATGTCAAAAATGAGAATCAATAAATTATATCGATAAAGAAAAATGCTATTAAATACTACAACATGTAATTGTGTAGTATTTAATAGCATTTTCTTGTTGTTTCTTGTGTTTAATAGCATTTTTCTTGTTGTCAGTGTTTCATCGAAAGGATTAATTAACATAAATAATATTATTTCATTAATTGTTCTTTATGTTTTGTTTATATTTGAGATTGGAATTTTGGCCCCACAAAACAGTGTTTCATCGAATGGATTAATTAACATAAATAATATTACTTCATTAATTGTTCTTTATGTTTTGTTTATATTTGAGATTGGAATTTTGGCCTCACAAACGTAATTAGTGTAGCTTATTAAGTATATATAAAATTAATTTATTGATTTATTTAATGATTTAATTCCGATGATTATTTTGAATAAAAAATATTTCCTCACTTTTGTAATAAATATGGGCTCATTCAAAGAAAATCAAGTAAACTCGCTCTTATTTCTTACACTTAAATGATCTTATCTAGGTTTGGTGTATATATATATATACAGATGCATTTATCACTCTATGATATCATTATCACAGTTGATGAGTTAGTATTATCACATACTTCTATAGAATTAAATGAATAATTACTGAAGTATGAAAGAATGCTAGGGATAATAAATTATCGGTTTATGTATTAAATTGTTTAGATGATCACAAAAAGCTGAAAGGGTAAACGAATGAAAATATTTTTAGTCAATAAAAGTCATTAAAATTTATATGCGATATTAAAATTTTTAATAATATTTAAGAGAATTCCTATATATTTATGTTTATGTATTGATAATTCTGATTGAGTTTGAAAGAGTTACTATATCAAGAACAGGTTTTCAATATGGTTAATGAATGATGAATAACAGCGAATTAATTATTAGCTTTGCAAATTCATGAATTCCTTCCTAGAAATAATTATAACAAAAATAAATAAATAAATAAATAACCATCTATTGAATGAAATTAGTTATATGCATACCCCAGAGTTATGTCATCTTAGCTTCCATACTGATGCTATAACTTGAAAATGTCCTTAAGTCGAAGCACTGTCTCTTTTTTCACTTAGCAATGTATGCAATGCACTGCAATTGCTATATGCATACATAATTAACATAAATGAAGCATTTATAATAAAAATAAATACTGTAAGCCTTATTTAAAAAAAGTAAGCATATTTTTCAAAAATTTACTGCCATAACTCCAAATTAAATATGGAAACTTTGGGGAATAGTGGCCATTCAAAATTTACGTAAATCCCAAACGCCATAAGTAGAGAAGCAGAAAATCGAGGTATGACAATATTTGAAAATATAGAATTTTGCTTGAATCCTATTTCGTATCTTGAGTATTAGTTTTGAATAAACTGTATTGAAATTTATAGAAAGAAATACATTAAAATCGTTAAATTATAGTAATCATATTAGTAATGCAGTAGTATCATATTAGTAATGTAGTAGTTCTCAACCACTGTGCCGTCAAATCTTTGACGGTGTGGCACGAAAAACTAAGAATGAATTGAATGAATCATATACAGTATATTAATAGTGAAACAAGATTGACTGGATATTCTTTTTGCAGTCGAACCACTGTACCGATTCCTATAAATAGGGTATCATTAGGAAAAATTTAATCCTGGAATTTCTGCGACAGCCAAAATTTTTTATCGTTATTCATAATTCAAAAATTAAGTAATAAAAATAAAAATTATAGTTTCTCTAAAGAGACAAGATCCGCAGGTGGTGCTATAACTTAATAAGGGCCTCCATTTAATGATCACGTGTACGAGTATGTCTGTAATCTGAATGTAATAAATAAGAATAAGTACAATAATCTGTTAATAAAAATTCATTGTTAAATCTAAATTATTATTTAAAATATATGGTGTACCGGCAAATTTTAAAATATTAAAATGTGTTCCTCAACAGAAAAAAGATTGAGAACCACTGTAGTAATGTAATAAAAATTTTTAATTTAACTTTTTTATTATTTTCATATAGGTATATCATGCAATGTTTCCGTTCGATTTAGAAATAATGTAAACTTCATTATAATTAAATAACTGAATAAATTTTTTTACTGATTGTAAGATTTTCTTAGTTTTAACTTGTAAATTATTATGCAAAAATGTATTTTCTTGTGTATTTACTAACAATAAAAAGATATTGTTGAGAGAAAATCATTTGTGTTTATAAAATATCGTAGGAATGTATGCTACAGTTTATAAAAAAATTTTCAAAACATATGATGTGAAAAAATTATTTTACTTAAGAATAATTATTTATATATCTAATCTTATACAGATGTATGGATAAACCAGATATATTTTATAAAGGGAAAAAATTTGTAATAGTTTTAAAATAAAGGAAGAAATTTCGTGAACAAATAAAATGCAGTTTTAAAAATGTAATTAATTTTTCCGAGAAATTACATGAAAAATGGAAGCTAATTCAGTAAATGTAGTAATTAGAGACTACATTTTACATACTTAGTAATTCTGGCTAAAATAAAATTTTAATGATTTAATTATGAAAAATACTTCGAAAATAGTTAATCCTATTAGAGAAATTTGTTTTACAAAAGATTTACTTATTGATGGCATTTGTTGCTTCATTTCCTCAATAATTCATTGCTTTAAGTAAATTTTACAGAGAAGTTTTCGCTGTTGCTTAACTTAAAGGAATAGATGAGAAATTATCGATGTTAATAATATCTAAGAGTATCGATTCTTAGCTTTAACTAATCTGCAATTATTTTATTTATTTTTATTAATTTTTTCCTCTAATAATTTGAGGGATTTAGCGATAAAAAATAAAGTAAGACTGTTAGCAAAGGTTATATGTGTTTGTATTATCGGTTGATTCATAAAATTTCTGGAATACTCAGAATTGTGTAAAATATCGATAAAAATATTAATTAATCGTAACTAATTTCTGCATTATCTTGCAAAAATATCAATATTTACTACTAGCTAAGATAATTGGCATTCCTCCGCAATTTCAGGCATATAATTCAGTTTATGTGTCAATTATGATGCAGGGCACCCTTTGTTACTTTTTATTACTAGCCAGGATAGCTAGAAATAAACAAAAATTAAATTAATTTTAGTGAACTTATAAATTTTACATATAACAAGATGATTAAGATAAAAATGAACTATGCAGAAGTACCATTTTATCATATAATTAATTTATTATGACATTTGGAATCTATTGGCTGTTTGTGTACAGTTTAACGTTGATTTAAGCAGTGTGTGATATAACGCTGACGTCGTCATTATGATGGAGTGGTCGCCCGTTGTTGCGTCATAGTGATGTCATAAATAAAACGGTTTGTGACGTTATTAATGTTACATCACGGTAATGTCATGTCGGTGAGACATCATCTTGAATTCGAATAAAAGTTTGAAGGATTTAAATACGTATTTTTCTTTCGACCTGAAATCGCTCATCCTTGGGGCATCTCTCTGAGGATGTTACCTGCAGGGTCACGAAAAGTCTTTGCAAAGTTTGATCTGGATAGATAAAACGGTGTGGAAATCTATTCGGACCAGACATACAATAATGCATATTGTATATAGTATATAGATATTATCAGGCCGACATATAAAGAAAACAATCTTTAGATTAAGATCTTACATTATAATGGATCTTATTCTTTTCATTAAAAAATAAATGCATTTGAAAGGATGCTTCTTAAATCTTATAGTATAAATCCGGCCCTGTAGATCATCAAAATCTTATATCGTTTTATAAGATACTTTTATAACTATATGATATATCAAGAAAAAAATATAAAATTAACTGAGTTAACTACGCTGAATAACTCAATAAGAAGTTAATAATTTATCTGTTGCTGAACACAGTTATAATTTTTTTGCTAAAATTTTTAAATAAAAAAATATAAGTATTTTCACTCATTTAACAAATTAAAGCATGCCAAGTTTTAAATAATAAGTGAATGCGAATTTAGATTAAGATTTTTTTTTACGTAAATGTTTATAAATATAAGCAAATATTATTTATCTAAAGTTGGCCCCCTATTTTTGAATTTATAAACTTATTCTTTTGAACTCATTTGCAACTAGTGGAATGACTTTTTTCACAATTTGGCCTACAAAGCAAAAACAAAATCGAAAACAAGCTGCATTTTGAAATTTTCAAATATTTTTCTTTTGCAGTAGTTTGCAAAAGCAACTTTTGAAGTTTTAATATTTTCGTTTGCACTCTCATCGTTTGGTTCTCAGAGCCAAAACATTTGGGTGCAACGTTACATAGATCCTTCATTTGATTTCATTAATAATAAGTCTGTTTATCTGTCTATATCTCAATATAGTATTTATATACCAATCAAGTTATTATAAATAAAAATTTCTATTTGTAAATAATTTATGCATTACAGGATATCAATCTATATTTATTAAACAGATATTTAATATAATACAAAATGAAAATAATATTGAATTTTCGTACTTCAATAATCTGAATATTTGTTCTTTGGTATTGTTTAAAATCGAAAATAGAAGAAAAGATTATTCTACAATTCAGTTTTTAAGATAAATTATAAGTAATATTTAAAAAGATTTATAGAAAGTAATAATATTCATTACACAAAAAGCATGATATCTTTGACATCTTTATTCCTTTTTACGAGAGCCAAAGTAGATAGACTATAATTCCTAATCATAAAAATTGAAATTTTAAAATTTTCATTGTTTTTTATAGATTAAACATTATTCCCATATTTTTTTTTGCATATTAGGTGAATATGCATATGTCGTTATATTTTTAATCCATTATCTTCCATTTATTTTTTATTTTATCAACTTTTCCTGCAAGTTAAAAATTAGTTAATATTTGTTTACTTCAAAATGTTCAAATAAAGTTTAATTTATATCGTTAAGATTAAAAAAAAATAGAAGTCTGAACGAAAAACAATTCAGCAATATCGAACAATTCTCTCTACCTTATGCTAAAATGAGCTGTGCCTTCAATGTGGCTTCATAGCAGTTTGGCGAATATTTGCAGGAACGATTTCAAAAGATGAACCTTCTTTCTGTGAGAGAGACAAAACTTGTCAAATATTATCCACATGCAAATATTTTGAATGAATTTAGATTAAGCTGGTAACAGGAAAAAGTTTTCTTAGTAAAATTTTAAATGTAAAACTTTTAAGTTTAATTATATCAAAATATCTTACTAAGGGAACTTTTTGTATTATCAGCTTAGTCCAAATTAATTGAAAATATTCACATGTGTATCATATGTGACAAGTTTTCTCTCTCTCCCAGAAAGAATGTTCATCTTTGGAAGCTTTCCTGCAAATATTCGCATAACTGCAATGAAGTCACATTGAAAAGGCACAGCTCATTTCGGATTAAAATAAAGAGTACTGTTTGTTATAGCTCAATTGTTCTTCACTCAGACTTTTCCTATGTTTTGTAATCTTAGATATGTTTTAGTTATGATATGTTTGTCTATGTTTTATAATCTTTAACAGTATAGACTAAACTTTATCTGAACATCTAAAATTAAACAAGTATTCATAACTTTTAACTTATAAACAGTTGAAAAAAAAACAAATAGAAGATAATGGAATAAAAATAAATATGTGCCTTCATCTAATCCGCAAAATGTATTGAAATAATGTTTCATCTTATAAAGAATATTAAAAATTTTTAATTTTCAGTTTTAATGACAAGGAATTATGATTTATCCATTTTGGCCTCTCTTGAAAAGGAATAAAGATATTAAAGTTATCATGTGATTATGTAATAAATATTATTAAATTTTATAAATCTTCTTGATTAATACATATATTTTACCTTAATCTTATTCTTTCTTTTTATTTTATCTTATTATTTTCATTTTGAATTATATTAAATAATAATTTGATTGGCATTAAGTACTGCATTTAGATATAGATAGATATATTATGAATAGACTTATGATTAATAAAATCAAATGAAGGGGTTCTGTAAAGTTAGACCCAATGTTTTGAGTCTGGGCCATGAAACGATGAGAGAGCAAGTGAAAATATTAAAAATGCAAAAGGTACTAATGATTTGTAAGCTATTTTAAAAAATATATATTTGAAAATAATTCCAAACGGGGAACTGCTGCCATTTGTTTTGGCTTTGTGGCCAAACGGTCAGAGTGTAAACGATAATATTAAAAATTGTACAAATGATTGAAAAAAAAAGAATGTAAAAGTTCGAAAATGTGAGCTTATGTGAAGTTAATTCTAATTTTGTTTTGATCTGGAGCTAAAATGTGAGAGTGCAAACAAAAATATTAAAAGTGCAAAAGATGTTGACGAGTTGTAAAAAAAAGCAAAAGAAAATGCTTAAAGATTTAAAAGTGATGGCAAATTTGCGTAGGTTGTGTTTTTACAGAAAGCACTTACGTGATATATTTTTAACTTATATTAGTTTATATAAGTAAAATGCTGTTTCATTTTATTGAATAATTTAAAAGATTTTAAGAACAGCTTTGAAATACCATTAATTTTGTAAAAACTTATAACTTTTATAATATATCGATGTCTGAAATAATCAGTTATGTTAATTTTTATTTGAATGAATTAGCATGCCTAATTCATTCAAATAAAAATTCATGAGGCTGAGAATGATCGTCGAGAGTGCAATAGCACTTTACATATGTTTGATCTCCTAACACAAAAATTTTAACGAAAATTTCAAATCGAAATTGCTCAATCCGATTCGTGCAATATCGACCGAATTTTTCAATTTGATTCATCTTCCTGAAATCTTTACGACTACAGCGAAAATAATTTACTTGGATGTACTGTTGTTCCTTCTTTTGCATATAACACGCATTTCGAACAATGGTAAAATGTCAATAGGGGTTACAACCCAAAAATCCCTGGTTAAATGTTGATGAGACTGGTCTTAGAAGATGCCTAAAAAGTTAAATCGAATGAGAACCATAGTCATATTTTAAATATCTTCAACGATTCTTGAAATATTTGCTTATTTATCCTATCAATCAAGTTTTTATGCAATTTTTTTCATATTTTCGAGTCTAATTCTCTAGAAAATTATGCAGTGTTGAAAGAAAGCTCCTAACACAACTTTACGACACTTTATCTGATTTTGATGGTTTGAACACGTTGTCGGCAATGACTGTCCAATTAGACGTAAAAATGTCACATGACACTTCGTGATTCGTGCTTTTGCCACATCTAACTCAACAATTGCTTATCATGGAAATTTCGAACAGGACGTATTTGACTCAACTTGAAATGTTTATCTAATTGAATATTTACTGAAATTCCCCGGTTCGTTAGATGTGAAATACACGCATTTATTCGATCAAAAAATTTAAAATTCTCGATTTGGTGTGTTGGAGCCGAACTTTCCTCAATTGATATTATACTGATGAAACTGAAACGTTGTTTGAAAGTTTCCAAGAATTTTTTCCACAATTAAAATTTTTATTTTTACAATATCTATTTTTGTTAATAAAATATTCAAGTATTTGTGACAATGAGAAAATTTCAACAATTTTCAAGAATGAGAGATTTCATATATATCACGAAATTCAGCATCAAAATTCCTCTTAGGATCTATATATATGTTTTCCTAAAATCTTACTATAGCCGCATAATTTGCATAAATGTTGGTTTTGGCGAGCCAGGTGACTTCTGTAAATATAAAACTCATGATTTCTTTGAAAGCCATTTTTCTTCAGGAAATTAATTCTTTTCACACATTTAAGTAAAAAATTGAGCGATTTTACAAACAACATACTCATAGGACATTTTAAAAAATTTTAAAAGTTTAAATTTTCACTTCCTGCAAATCAAAAAGGAGTAAGACTCTCTTATTAAAATTTGCCCTCAAGCATAAAAGGAGAATATGTTTCCATGAAAGAAGCTCCTAAAGATGTAAAAGCTGGGGACTAGAGATTTCCAATAAAAAAACTGCTCAACAATTGCTGATGAAAAAGAAGGGAGTTACGAGCCCTCAAAAAGTGTGATTGTTACCGTTAAAAGCAGGAACTAAAATTGTTCAAACCTGACTTCATTGTTCTGTCCTCAATAGGCTATGCTAAAAATAGTTTAATTTGTTCAAAGTTTTACTTTTAACTTCCGATCTGGAACTTAGCAAGGAAAAAATGACCAGTTGAATAGGCGACTGAACGGAGTTGGGCTGGTCGGCACAGAATATTGCTTTTCCGATCCTCATCTCAGTTGCACAGGACATTTCTACATTGATAAGAATTCTGACCATGAGTTAGAGTTAAAGCTTTCAATAAACTAAGCTGCTTTAATCATAGCTTATTGAGGGCAGAACAATAAAGTCAGTTTTGAATAATTTTAGTCCCTCCTTTTACATTAACAACCACTGGACACTTTTTGAGGCTTCTAGTTCTCTCCTTTTTCATCAGCAATTATTGGGCCTTTTTTTTATTAGAAGCAACTTAGAGCTTTAATCCCCTAACTTTTACATCTTTAAGCACTTTCCTCTTGGAAACATATTCCCTTTTTTTGCTTGAGAGCATTTTTCAATAAGCTATTATGAATTAGAACGATTTTAAAATTAATTTCTTATAATTAAATAATTTAAAAAATTCTCTAATGTTACTTAACACATATATAATATAATTTTCTAATAAAATATTAATAGATAACTGCTAAAAGAAAAATTTATGACGTCCAGAAAACTTGAAATTTTTGCATGCCAATTTTTCTATCGCGTTTAAACTTTTTTGTTCTTAAAGAATTTATATTTTTCATCTATATTGTATTGTGTAACTCAAAATGAAAAATACTAAAGAAACAAGTTCCACTAAAATTAAATAATTACATAAATGAATCAGTAAAGTAATTTGTAACATTGAAGAAAACACAATTAAACTCGCTCAGCTACTTAATTCTACGTCATGGTAACAATAAATTTACTTATTTAAAATATTTCCTTCTTTGGTAGCCAAAATTAAACAAAATTGGCAGAAAATTACCTTAATTCTAATGGATAATTAATTATTAACTTCTTTAAGAAAAAAGAAAGCATTAATGTATAATGAATGTTTAATGCATTTATTATGCATTTATGTAATTTATTTTTGTTTGACATTTAATCAAGATAAAATACTCGATTAATAAATAATTAAAATGGTAAAAAAATAATTTATACACAATTAACTGTAAAGTAATTTGATTAAATAATTAAATTATTTTCTATTTGCTCTTTAGCTTTAAATAGAAAAACTTTAAAAACAAAGTTGGCAGATTTCATCGAGTGTGCCAGTTCTAAACAGTAATGTGTATCACTGTTGGAAGACATAACATGTGAAAACTTTAAATAGATTTATAGTTCGATAGAACAGTAAAAAGAGTAGCGACAGTAAAATTTCTAGAATTTTGTTTCAAATTTTGAATATATTGATATCAGTAAGTTTATATTATAATTAATTTTGAGCCTATAACTTGATTTATAGCAAAAGACATTAAAAGTTATATTTGGTTATAATTAAACTAACTCTTAATCTATACATTCTTTTAGTGTCGTTCGTGAAAGTAGTAGAAATAGGTTCTTTTACTACTAGTGAACTTCAGAAACAAAATCGAATCTAATTGAAATTCAGCAAAAATTTAATCTGCTGAATTTAACTTTCTGAACAAAATAGAAATCTCGGTTGTCTAACAATAAAATGGTTTCAGTGGTAAATACAATCTATCTTTTATACTTTTAATATGCTAAGTAGATAGAAGAGTTATTCATTTGAGAATAGTTTCATCACTTTAACACGAATCACTTCGTTTAAGTGTTCTTAAAATGTATTTTTCAGTCACGAAATGTCTAATATAGCAAATTTGCATTGCATTAATATCTATTAAAATATTTTTAAATGCATTTCTTTCACATTGTCAGTTATATCTTTGTTTTCCACTCAATTTACAAAAAATTTATATAATTTTGAGTGTTTAAAATTTTATTGAATAAGTAGAAATACAAATTTCTATTTTTTTCCTATGTTAAGCTTTGTTTCTTATCAAATTTGATTAATAACCTGTTGAACGCTCTCAGTAATGTTGATACAACAATCGTTTTATTAATTTAATGCCAAAAAACGTCTGGAGTTTGTAAATCCAAAATATTTTTAACTGATATATTGAAGCAGAGAAGTTTCAGCATTTGCAATATAATAATTGCTATTCAGTTAGATGAATGACATTAAATACATTTATGTAAATAATCCAAGTTTTAATGATCCAATTCAGTAAAATAAAAAATATTTGTAGACATTTTTAATGTTATAACGTAGATATAGACGTTTAAAAAGGGTAAATTTAATTGTTTTCCATTTTTGTAAAGAGCTGCAGTTAAATTTTATAATGCTGTTAGACTTATAAGACTTCATAATCCAGCACAAAACCTCAACATAAAAAAGTTTAATGTTTTATGGTGTACAAGTGAATGATTATTCATGTGTATTTTTTATTTATCCTTATTTTTTAAAAATGCTGCAGAGATGAAAAGTATTTGATGGAAGAATTCTGTAACAAATACGTTATACTATTTTTATATCTGAAAACTTTTCTTTATATATTTCAAAACAACCTTTAGGCGACAAACAAGTCAATAAAACTTTCTTTTTCGTAGATTTCTTTATACTTTCATAACAAACAATGAAAGAAATGTTAACTTTGGATATTTATTGGAATTACATAATTTTACACATCGTATTTGTCAATATAAAAAAATTTTAAAAAAGTTTTGAAGTTAAGTAATATTTATCTGTGAACTTGTTTTCTTTTTTAACTTTTAATGCAATTTCTGTTACGTAGCATAAAATGAAAACATCGTTCAACTACTGTATAAATTTATTAAAAATGCAGCATTTTTATGCAATAACATAATTTTTTCATCAGAAAATTTAGAAAATATCGAAAAATTAACATGATTAGTAACAATAAAATTTGTAGACTGATCATTATTTCCCCAATCGAGTGATGAGTTTACTATTAATGTTTTGCAATTATATAAATTAAATATATATTTTGAATGAGAAATCTTGTTCATGGGTGTTCTCAAATGTAAAATACTCATCGTTATAGCGATATGATGAAAAAGGATATCATCAAAGTCAATAACGATGACTTCATCTAAAACACAGATAACAAATAATATTTTTTATATTACTTATTATATGTAATCTTTGTTTCTTCAAATTATAGCAAAAATTAAAAAATATTATATGCTTTCTTCGAATACTTTGCAATAATAAAACTGTTCAAAGCAATGACAAGTAGAATTCATGAGAAACAAAGGTGTTAATATATATCACTTTTTCATTGTTACTCATTGATGAAAGAGCATTGATTTAAGTTATAGTTTTCTTCAGTAACGTAATGATACTTCATAAGGAAGATATTTAGGAGCCATGTTTCTTCACTCAAGCACAGGTGGTCGCTAAGACATGTCACATGACAACCATGGCAACAAGCGGAGCTATCCCAGAATTCTACGTTCTCTGGAAAGCAAAGCAAACGTTGCCTGCCAGTTGCGGGCAAGCAGCACTGCCGAGTGTCGCAACCTTTCTTCTGTTATAACGGGAATGTTTGGAGGAAAAAAGAAAGGTGAGCTAACCTTACAACTTAAACATTCATTATAATAAATAATTATACGAATGCCGAGTTTGTCAACCGTTTCGGTAACTTCTTAATGTTTTTTTTTAACCAAGTGCTAAAAGTAGCGTTACCGTTTTATAACAACGTTTACACTGACCATTTACGGAATTATTTCGAAAAGACAAAACTTTCACTTCAATTTAAAATGCCATTTAAAGAACGAAGTTGCTAGGAGAAGTGACAATCTGCTATCGAAGGAAAGTTTAAAAACCATGAAAGAAAACCATTTGAAATTTATTTTAACTGCTTTTTAAATGCTTAAATTATCTCTTTTTTAACTGTGTAAGGCGAAAAAATTATTAAATTATTAAAATAAATATTTTTTCTATAAAAATTGATTAAAATGCTATGAATGAACCAATTAAAACAATTAATATTGATCGATAAACTAAAATAATTGAATAGTATCAAGTGAAACGAAAGAAATTAAAACAATCGTTTAATTAAAATCTTAATAATATTTCAATTGATGAATGAATGAAATTGAAGAATTCATTCATTCATTCATTCATAAAATTTACATTTCAATCTGTGAATGAATGAAAGTGAAACGATATTAAAAAATAGAAATTTACAGAAATTAATGAAATAAATTGAAACATTAAATGGTAAATGAAAGTGAAACAATATTTTTTAATATCGTTTCACTTTCATTCATTCACAGATTGAAATATAAATTTATGAATGAATGAATTCTTCAATTTCATTCATTCATTAATTGAAATTTTATTGTTTTTTTTTTAAATATTTCAATTTCGTTCATTCATAAACTGAAATCAATATTTTGTCGATTATAATATTGTTTCAATTTCGTTCATTCATCAATTGAAACAACAATTTTGATTATATCGTATTAATCAAAAACAAATTATAAATCGATTTCAGTAGAACAATATTTATTGTAAAAGAATATAAAATTGTTTTACTGAATGAATGAATGAAATTAAACTTTATGAATGAAAAATTGAACGAATCAATTTCATTTATTTCATTAATAACGTTACAAAGAAACGTACAGTTTTTAAACAGTTTTCTAACGGACAAAGTTGAAAAGTTTAAATCTTCATTATGACGAAAATAGAAAACGAGTAATCTGTATCCTGTTTCAGTAGGAAAAAAAACAATAAAACAAACGACATATTGCTTCTACGTAACGTAAACACTAACAAAAATATCTCTACACTAACATTTAGATATTCATAAATGAAACTGTTTTTTTATAAAAAATAACAAAAAATTAAAATACTTTTATATATATAAAAAAATTTATCGCAGACCGCGCATCAAACCCGCAGCCCATACCGGAAGTCAGCACCAACTGACAGCGCGCTACCGACTCGGCGTTCTGACTTATTTGCACATTTTTTATTATATATAACAGCTATGAAAACGTTGAATCCATTTTTTTCGGAATTGCACAGACTGCGCATCAAACCCGCAGCCCATACCGGAAGTCAGCACCGACTGACAGCGCGCTACAGACTAGGCTACTTGGCGTTCTGACGTATTCGCACATTTTTTATTATGTATAACAGCTATGTAAACTTTGAATCCATTTTTTTCGGAATTGGCTGAATAGTGCGCGTTAATATTTTATCATATTAACATATGAAGGGTAAACTACCACCACACAAAGTTTAATTCCAAAGTTCATTTCCCAGACTGCGCTCTCTCCTTGTAAGATTAGTTGTCGTGAATTTTTCTAGATCATTATTTTGATCATTTTGAAAATTCTGAATTTAAAAAAAATAAACTGAAATTAGTTGTCATGATTTTTTTCTAGATCATTATTTTGATCATTTTGAAAATTCTGAATTTAAAAAAAATAAACTGAAATATTTTAATTTATGGGTATATGTTTAAGTAAAATAATAATGCTCAAGCTGATAAAGCTTTAATAAATTACATTTAAATTTTTTTCAGATATCTTATTTTTGTGTTTGTAACTTAAGTTTTGCCCTTCAATGTAATTTAATAACATTTTTTAGAGACTGTTTTTATTAATATGATGATAAATTTTTTCTTAGGGAAATTTAGCACAACCACAAATGTTAGTAGTATCTGATGTAAGTGATATGTTTATGCCACTATTAGATGGATTTTTAGTAAATATTGAAGAAGCTGAATCTGTCATTGAAAGGTAATTTTCTGTAAATAGTAATTTATCTTACATTTTACTATCAGTAGTAAAAGCAAATTTTGATTCTGTATAGCAGTTTAAATAAATTAAAAAACAATAGTTATATTAAATTTAATCCAGCAAGTCCTTAACTTATAACAGTCCAACTTTTTATGATTTGTAATTATGATATTGATTATTTATGATGAAAATCTGTATTTAAGATGGTCAGTATCATTGATTTTGCCATATACTGTACTTCAGTCCTGAAGTATATGTATTAATTCTTTCAATGCAAAATGTCATGGAAATCAACATTTAAAAAGTTTCATATTACTAATGTTGTTCTAATTGACAATATATATAATGACCAAAGAAGACTTATTTACTAATAGAACTGGCTTAATTTTAATACATAATCCTACTTTGATATCTTGGCAACAGATGCTTCACTTAGAAAAAATTTAAGATCCTCCTATTTTGGTTAAATAATTTTCTAAAAAAATATATTGCCTTAAGTCATTGAATGAAAACTGGATTCTCAGGGAATGGTTGAGGGCCAATTATCCATTTACATCCTCTGATATAGTCCTCTATATGTACAGTGACCATATAACCTTTATTTAAGAGAACAGTCTTTTATTTCACTTCTCTGTTGTTTAGATTTTTTTTTCTAAAATGGCCATTTTGTCCTTTATTTTCTGAATTGAAATAGTAAATTGAATACTAGTGTGAAACAGATGGCCCACAGAAACATGATGTTGTCAATTTCTGTGTTGCTACCTGTGAAAAGATTGAGGAATGATGACAAAATAATGAGTCTTGTCAATGTAGATGGATTAGAATTTTTAAATGTTTCACAGACAAAAATATATTTAAAAACATTTTAAAAATTTGTCAAATTTTACTTCTGTCTCCACGGATATAATGTCCCCATTGAACAGGCATTTTCATTAGTAATAATGTGAGCCACTGAAAAAACCCAATTAAAAGTCGAAACATTGGAAGCATGTATTTATATCAAATGCAAGTTCAACATGGTGTGTGTAAAGTTTTATGAATTTTTAAAATACAAACCTGACTTATTAAAAAAAGTTCATTCTTGTGAAAAATATCAAAATTAAATTTTTGAAATAATAATATGGTTGTTTAATCTCTTGAGTGCCTTTGCTGTCTACTCATGTCAAGGCTGCAGAAAAAAAATTATAAAAAAACAATAAAAGAGTAATAAAAAAATTCAATCCTAATTTTATTAATCCAGCTTTTGCAAATTGGTTTTTTTGTGTGTAATCAGTGAAAAGACTTTCTTTTGATGATGGGTCCTAAATTTTTTCAGTTGCCGAAATATTTTTTTAAAATTACGTGTAAGCAAGCATTGCTTATATTTAAATGGCTCGATAGAATTTGGAATTTTTTATCCCATCCTGTCTATTTTATAGTTTAACTAAATTACAAAACCTATTCCAATTATCCGATTTGATAAATGATATTTTGGAAATTTTTGCAAAAATCAAATTTTTCTTAAAATAAGCTGTAAAATTCTGAAAATAAAAAAATATTGTAGATGCGATTTGATAAATGATATTTTGGAAATTTTTGCAAAAATCAAATTTTTTTTAAAATAAGCTGTAAAATTCTGAAAATAAAAAAAATATTGTAGTTAATAAGAAAATAATGGTTAATTTTGTTAAAATAAACTAAAATATATTGTAATCATTCATTTTTTATTTTAATTTCACCAAAATTTAGGAGAAAATTGCAAAAAACAAAATGTAAACATCTCAAGCCATTTAAAGGGGACATGACACTTTTATTACTTTATAACATCCACTCCTTTCCCAGTAAATTGAAACCTAGCCTACTTTGCATGTGGGTAAGTGGCATTGAGTTTGGAGTTACAATACCCTCAGCTATTTAAGGGGGGTGTGCACTTTTATTGTTTTATTGTGGCCAATCATTTCATTGGGAATTGCAGCCAAGCCTACTTTCCTGCACTACATGTGGCATTGGGTAGAGTGTCAATAAAGCAGCTGTAGGCCAGTTAAAGTAAAGTAGACAGTAATATAACTATTTGTATGAAAGTGGATGATTTTCTTCATATATGTTATGTTTTTGGATATAAATTCAAAAATTGTAAAAAATTAAAATAAAAATTATTGAAATGAAGGAAAAGCATACCAATCAATAAATATATGTTATTAAAAAAGATGATGATGATTTAATAAATTTATGTTACCTTTTGACTAAAAATTAATTTAATTAATGAAAATTTGCCTAACACTTATTTTTGTCGATAATTTTTAAAATATTATCCAGTTTTCTTCATTTACAGCTTATTTTATTCATAAGGCTTATGTTTTTGGATATAAATTCAAAAATTGTAAAAAATTAAAATAACAATTATTGAAATGAAGGAAAAGCATACCAATAAATATATTTTATTAAAAAAGATGATGATAATTTAATAAATTTATGTTACTTTTTGACTAATTAATTTAATTAATGAAAATTTGCCTAACACTAATTTTTGTTGATAATTTTTAAAATATTATCCAGTTTTCTTCATTTACAGCTTATTTTATTCATAAGGCTTGCTGCTATCAAAAAAATAACAAATATTTCATTGGATGGCTAAGATTTGATACAAAAAATTGTTTTTTCTTCGATCTCATATAAAGAAAAATAAAATTCAAAAAATTTTTACATCTTGAGGATGAGAATAAAAAACATAATTAATTTTTTGTATATTAATTTGATTTATTTTAAAAAACTTCATGGATATCAATGGGTTAAAAGTACCAGTTTTAATTTTTTATAATAATAATAACAACAACAACAATAATGACATAGTTATTGAAACAAATATATTAAGCAGGAAAACAGTAATTTATTATCAACAACAACAATAACAATAATGACATAGTTATTGAAACAAATATATTAAGCAGGAAAACAGTAATTTATTATTAGTAATTTACAATGTTAATTAATAAGTTATTCTTTTCCTGCTCAAATGTAGTGTCAATAACCATGTTATTGTATATTCAATAGAATGCAAGAGTTTGGAAATTATTAATAATAATAATTTTCATTCAGTTAGTTTTCAGATGCATATTGTCTAGATGTGGTGTCAATAACCATGTTATTGTATATTCTATAGAATGCAAGCGTTTGGAAATTATTAATAATAATAATTTTCATTCAGTTAGTTTTCAGATGCATATTGTCTTTTATCTAAGAAAAAATTCAGTAAATGAAATGATCATAATTTAAATCTTGTCAGATAAATTATATATAAAATGAATAAAATATAATTTATATACATTTATATTTATTTTTCCATTATTCTAAAGTTATCAATCAAATCCAATATTAATATTAATATTTTTAGTCTAATGGAACAAATACCATTGATATTCACTGACTCTCGAGAGACAGAAACAATACTAGGACCTGTTATTCAAGCAGGAGTGGAAGCTCTCAAGGTAATTGATGAATTTTGTTTTTGTTAATTATTTTGTGCTATGTTTACAGTAATATTTGATTTGATCAAACCAAATTTTATGATTATGTAGCAAAGAATGTCTTAATACTATAGTTTTCTTTATAATTAGAAAGTATTTGCTACTGTTTCCACCAAAAAAAGAAAAGTTTCAAGAAGTTATTCAATATAAAAGATTTATTTTTAGCAGATTTTCTGATATACAAAATGCATTTTAGATGTATTTAACAAATATCTCCTGAATGATTATCTTGCAGGATTTTATGAATCCAAAAGCACTATATATATTTATAAACTGGCTTGAAGGTACTCATTGTGTTTGAATGCAAAATATAGGACACAAATTAAACAACAATACCAAATTAAACTAGCCTCTTACTCATGCAAACACAATATTTATTACTGGTTGTCCCAGACCACTTATACATCTATTGGAGTGTCTAGATAGCAGTGTGGTGTATCGTGTTACTATGTGAATCTGCTGCCACTTTTCGTGAAATGCTGGACTCAGGTTTGCATCCTGGTAGGCAT
Source organism: Olivierus martensii (assembly GCA_000484575.1). NCBI lineage: Eukaryota > Metazoa > Arthropoda > Arachnida > Scorpiones > Buthidae > Olivierus > Olivierus martensii. Next base: position 133,780 of record AYEL01091367.1, read on the forward strand.
CTTATGAAAAGTTTTTTGTGGTTTCGGACTCAGCCCAGTGATCCCTGTCTTTCGTCTTCCAGCCACCTCCATGGTAGGTGCAGCCTGTAGTTAGAACTGACCCCAACTCTTAGTAATCACACTGATTGGAAAGGGGTGTAAAAAAATAGAACAAAAAAAACACTTATTTTTAAATGAAATGAAGAATTTTTATCAAATATTTCAAAAAGTTTGATAAGTTATTTGAGTATGTCTATCAAATGGTGATGCATTAACATCACCATTTGATAGGCTGGCTGAAAATGGGCTATTCCTGCTAGGAGTCTAATTTTTAACAAAAATGATATTTTTAAACATGATAATTTATTAAACATATATTTTTAATTTGAATTTGTAAGATGATCTTGATATTGTGATAAAATGCTCTTGACACATTAGATGCACTACATTTCATTTCTGAACATTCAATATCAACAACTGTAAACTTTACATTTTAGTGAATGGCAAGACATATTCCACTGTAATTTAAACTGAAGATTGGACAGGTACAGTGACATAGTGATCTATCTAGCAACATCTTATTTGAATGAAGAAGCATACAGTATGCTGTTGTTTTTGAATGAATGTCGAGGTATATTTGCTGAGAAAAAAAGATCTTCTTTGAAAGATTGTGACATGAGTGTTATCCAGCTTGTACTTTTCATTTGTGGAATGTTTTTTCATGTTTGATTAACTAAAACAGAACTGAAGGTGTACAGTCTCATCATAAGAGAAATAGATAGATCCATCAACCACTTAGAGATGAAAAGCTGTGGATATTCTTGTATCATTTGATGTTAGCTGTTGCATTGCCACTGAGAGGCCCTGCAACAAATGGATGCCCATCTCATATATCAAGAGTTGCTCATTAAATACTAAACACTATTTTCCCCAACAAGTAGATTGGCAAATTTGGCCCAATCAATTATCCATCCCAATCACCTGATCAGACTGTTATGGAATTTTATTTGTGGGGAAGGTTAAAAGACTTGATGTACCATGAATGTCCAACTACAAGAGATGATAAGATTCATAGGATAGCTGAAGCAATTTGATCCTTAAATACAGATGAAATTCTTCAAGTAATAAATTATAAATTTATTATTATTAAAAATAATGAATTTGGATATATATTTTAGTTCAAGTAATGAATTCCTTCCCAATTAGAGTTGATGCTTGCATTGCAGAGAATGGTATTCACATTGAACCATAATTATTTCACCCAGAAATAGTTAAAAGTAATGTCATGAATATGTATTATTCACAGTAGTGTAGGAGGACAGAATTACTATATAACAGAAGTATGAATCTCTCTTAATTCAGTTTCATTTCCATGTGACTATCAAGCCCATCAGCCCATTCATGACAGGTGATACTACAGACAATCTTGTCCCTACATAAAAATCATTTGAGCTGTGCAAATTCAGACAATAAAAAGGAAACAAATCAGTCCATCAAAAAATAACATCTTACTTTAATGTCAATTAATTTTAAATTAATAGCAAAACACTTATAATTTGTAGGCAAAATCTTTCCCCACACACATATATGGAATATATTATTCCATAAACATATATGGAAAATACTGATATGACAATAATTGTGATTTAAAATAAATAAATTTAATTATAATAAGTTAAACTTTGTTAATATATTTTTTTTCCTATTACAGGCAGCTGATTGTTCAGGAAAATTACTCATCTTTCACTCTACACTTCCTATTGCAGAAGCTCCTGGAAAATTAAAAAATAGAGATGATAGGAAATTGCTAGGATCAGAAAAGGAAAAGGTAATTAATTTTATACTATTATATATGAAAGGTAAATTCTCGAATAGTGAAACTATATCAAAGTGACAAAATGGATAAATTTTCTATGTAAAAAATAATTTTTAAGAGGAAAATCATATTCATCAAAAACATCTAATATATATAAAAAAATAAGTAAAATACAGTACTAAGAAATTAGAATATTTGTTATAAATTAGATGTGGCTACTTTGGTTGATGTTATTGTTCTATTTTCTTAAATCATTAATCAAGTAGTTGCATCTAAATTGTAACAAATTTAGATATGATTACTTTTAGTTGATGATTTAAGAAAATAAAACAATAATGTTAACCAAAATAGCCACATCTAATTTTGTAATAAATATTCTAATTTCTTAGTACTGTACTTGGCTTATTTTTTTTTACATATTAGATATTTTTGAAGGAACAAATATTCTAATTTCTTAGTACTGTATTTGGCTTATTTTTTTTTACATATTAGATATTTTTGAAGGATATCATTTATTTTTTATGTTAACAATTTTTCTGAGAGAGAATTCAACAACATGTTAATACATCAATAAATACCCTTGTTTATTTTAAAGGTATCTGTGTATTCATTATCGAATGAATCTGTGTATTCATTATCTGTGTATTCAATTTCGATTGAATCAAAATTTTTAGAGAAAATTTAGTAAACTAATTGCATACATACAGAACAGTATAGACAAGGATTAACTTGGAAGCCTCATGTAGAGCTTATTGTTGGGAAAGCCTGTAAAGCCCTGTGGGCTTGCAGGGGCATTTTGGGTAAGATTTGGGGACAAACTAGGGCTGATACATTGGATATATACTAGGTTTGTCGATTTTAAAAAACCGGATTCAAAAACCGGATAAAATTTGTAAAATTCAAAAACCAGTTTTAAATTTAAAATACTGGTTTTAGATACTAAAATTCTACATTGGATATATACTAGGTTTGTCGATTTTAAAAAAACCAGATTCAAAAATCGGTTTTTTGGATAAATTTGTAAAATTCAAAAACCAGTTTTAAATTTAAAATACCGGTTTTAGATACTAAAATTAATATGTAAAAATTAATTAATTATTTAATTAAAAATGTTAACATTTTGACTTGAAATCGCTTTAATAAATAAAATTGCAATAAACTTTTCCTATATTTGCAAAATTCACAAAACATTCCAACAAAGAAATCTAGTGTATTTCCATTAGCTTCAAAACTCAATATTGTTGAGTTATCTGGAAAAATGTCTAAATATCCAAGTTCTTGTATGGAAACAGACTTTGATAATGAATACACAGATACCTTGAAACGATAAAACAAAGTTCAGTAGCCAGTGAGAGAGTTTTCTATTTCAAGAAATTTTGTATCTAGAATAAGAAAATTAACTCAGCATTCAGTGGACATTTTATGTTTTTTGAAATCATATTTCCTGAAGAAAATTACTAAATGAAATAAAAATTTATACAGATTTCAGTTTTTTTTTCTATTATTATTTGGTATGTTGCTGTATATTTTGTTATATTTTTTTGTAGTTCCATAAATATATAAATAAATTGGAAAATTTTAAAATAAATATAAATATTTTTTACTATTCTCATTACTTTTTTTTTTTTGAAAAATTGGAAAATGGTTTAACCGGTTTTTTTGAAATTCTGGAATTCGAAAACCGGTTTTTTCAAAAGTCGGTTTTTGTATAAACTCTAATATATACCATGGTTATGAGACCCATTTTCACCTACGCTGCCATTATTTGGTGGCAAAGAGTTTTTACTTAAAACCTGCAGGACCGAAATTGGAAGGATTCAAAGGTTGGCCTGTTTGAGCATCACTGGGGCTAAGAAGACTGCTCGTACTGCTGCTTTTGAGGTCCTCTTGGGCATTCCTTTGCATTTGTTTGTTGAGGCGAGTGCCCGGGAGGGCTATTATAGGCTCCATTCTTGTGGGAGAGGGATTTCTTGGACCCACAAAGTGGAGCATTTATCTTTTGAATGGAACAGGTTACATTATAACATTCTTGGGATGGTTAAGGATTACATGGTGCCTAGAATTAACTACTTCTGGCCCTTCACTGTTGTTTTTCCCAGTTTGGAAGAGCTGGGGAGGGGGATTTGGGTGCAGTATCAAGTGTGGTTTGGTCTGGTATACAGTTGGTTCTAAAACCACTACTGGTGTTAGGGCAAGGGTTTACTATGAGGGGACACAAATATTTTATTCCTATTCCCTCGGGTGGTTCGCTACTGTCTTTCAGGCAGAAATTTTTACTATTTCTTCATGCAATCTTGATAGGGGATATGTAAGTAAACACATTTATATCCTATCCGATAGTCAGGCTTGGTTCTAAAACCACTACTGGTGTTCGGGCAAGGGTTTACTATGAGGGGACACAAATATTTTATTCCTATTCCCTTGGGTGGTTTGCTACTGTCTTTCAGGCAGAAATTTTTGCTATTTCTGCATGCAATCTTGATAGGGGATATGTAAGTAAACACATTTATATCCTATCCGATAGTCAGGCTGCTCTTAAAGCACTTGATAGTTCCTACTTTGCTTCTAAGCTTGTTTGGGGATGTCATCTTCTCATTGAGGAACTGGCCACCAGGAACAGGGTGCAGCTTGTTTGGGTGCTGGGACACAAAGGGATTGAGGGCAACGAGGTTGCTAATGGGCTTCCAAAGAAGGGGCTTCTCGTTCTTTTATTGAACCTGTCCTGGGCATCAGATCTGATGCATTTGGGTGGGTTGTTAGGGACTGGTTGATGGCCCAGCATCTCATCTACTGGAGGTCCCTTTATTGAACCTGTCCTGGGCATCAGATCTAATGCATTTGGGTGGGTTGTTAGGGACTGGTTGATGGCCCAGCATCTCATCTACTGGAGGTCTGCTCCTGGTCTTAGGCAGGCAAAAGCTCTCATTTCTGGTTCCTCTGTTCAGAGAACTAAAGAGTTGCTCTCATTGCACAAAAATGAAGTTAGGATTGTTACTGGGCTCCTCATGGGGTACTGTCATCTTAGAAGACATCTTCATTTGATTGGGATTGTTGATAGCCCTATTTGTAGAAAATGTCATAATGAGGATGAAACTCCCCTTCACATTTTGTGTGAATGTGTGGCCCTTTCTTGGTTTAGGTATGATTTTTTTGGGTTGTATTTCCCTGGACCAGAAGATCTTGCTACTGTCCCATTGAGAAAGATATTGGTCGGGGTGCACAATAGATCATTGGTGATTGCAGTGCTAGGGCTGAGAAGGCCTCCCTTCACTGTCTTTTGTGATTAAGACAGGACTTCCTCTTCTGGGATGATTCTGTCGGGGTGCACAATAGATCATTGGTGATTGCAGTGCTAGGGCTGAGAAGGCCTCCCTTCCTACATTTACATTTACATCTACATCTATAGAACAGTATATTAGATTTGGTTGAATGATATGACTGGTAGAAGAGTTTGTGATGAAAAGACCTCCTACTTTCTTAATTTTGGCTCTATTGGGCTGTATTTTTCAGTAAGCTTTAATTAATATAAGAAACACTTGTATTCCTGATTTATTTGAAATGAATTGAATGATGTGACATATAGAAACATTTCTAGAGAAAAGAATTCTTCTATAGCTCTTGATTAATTATATTTTTAAAGCTGATTAATCAGAATTTACAAATTATTAATTATGATGTCATCAATAAATTAATAAGTATGCTACTAATTTTATTTAATATAAATAAAAAATGCTTATATTTTATAAAAAATTATTAAAGTAAACATATCCATAAATCTTAGATACAGTGAAACTGGTAAAATATAAATACAGAAAGTTTTATTTCATATATTCTAAACATATCTTAAAAATTTAACAGTCATATATTAATCTTTTTGGGCCATTTTTTGGTCTTGCCAACATTCTAATCCACTAAATCAAACAGATAAATCATGTGGTTTAGCCATATGATTGATATTTATTTTATAGATTAACCCGGTGGTGGTGTTGTGTTTACCCAACAGTGTCAGATTTCATGCGGGCTCACAGCCCGCATGAAATCTGACACATTTTATTAAAAAATTCCGGTTTTAATTAAAAAATTTTTGCTATTTTTTAATCTATGTCTTCTGATTGAATTAAAATTTTTATTTCTTACAAGTCTCTAATCTATAATGCAAGAAAAATTATTTTTCTACATTATGTTGCTGTTTTTAATAAATTAGTAATAAAATTTTCACTATTTTTATTAAAAAACCAGTTTTAATTAAAAAATTTTTGCTATTTTTTAATCTACGTCTTCTGATTGAATTAAAATTTTTATTTCTTACAAGTCTCTAGTCTATAATGCAAGAAAAATTATTTTTCTACATTATGTTGCTGTTTTTAATAAATTAGTATGTAATTCAATACCTCCTTTTGAAAATTATGTAAACAAATAAAATGATTGAATTTCAGACCGCCCTAGATCTATTTTCAAAATCAAAACAAATGTAGTTCCTGTTTCATTTGTAAACAGAAAATTGGCCTTTGTAATTTCAGGTAGTTCAAGGTCATTTGGAGGTGATGTGTCAGTGGGAGGGGCTTGCGAACCAGAGCAATAAAATATGACTTCCAGAAGCATTCTCCAATTTCGATTGCTATTAATCGTATATTATTTAAATTTAACCTCATATTTTAATTTTATTAGGTTCTCTGACATGTTTTTATGCATATTTTGTAAAAATTTCCAACCAAAAAGAAATATTTTTTGTTTTATGAATTTTTTTTATCGGATGTATAATATGCAAATTATGAGGATAAACAGATTCAAAAATTCATTCTTTCATTACTATTAATGATGATAAAGTAATTTGTTCTTTTTGTTAAACAGAAAGGTATATTTTCGTACTGGCGTCAGAATTTGTGACATGCGCCTACGTCATTTTTAACTAGAAGTAAATAATGATTTCTTCAAGTATTATTTATTAATTTATCTTCTAATATTCACTTTGATAAAGTAATCTGTTCTTTTTCTTAAACAGAAAGGTATATTTTCGTACTGGCGTCAGAATTTGTGACATGCACCTACGTCATTTTCAACTAGAACTATATAATGATTTCTTCAAGTATTATTTATTAATTTATCTTCTAATATTCACTTTTTAATTGTACTGTTGATGTATATAGATGTCAAGGAAGCAGAAAAAAAAATGATTAAAAAAAATTAAAAAATCTTAAAAATTATAAAAAAAATGACTTAAAAAAATTCAGTTCTAATTTAATTAAAGCAGCTATTGCATATAAGTTTTTTGGCATTTATTGGTTGAAAATATGTGTCTCAATGATGGTTCCTAAATTTTTTTATTGCTGAAATTTTTTTTAATTATGTTTTTATTATAGATAATTTGAATAGATTCTATTAGTAGAATTTGGATAATTTTTTTATCCAATCATTAATTCTGCATCCTATTCTATTATAAACTTATTCTGGTTTTGGGGTGAGATGATTTTATTTTCGAAATTTTAAGTGAAAAGTGAAATTTTCGTATGATGAGCTCTAAAATTCATAAAATTGAAAAAATATTGTTGACAATACAAAAATATTGGTTAATTCTATTAAAATAAACAATATTGTTTCTTATTTGTTTATTTTTTGCTTTATTTTAAATAATTATTATGGAAGAACAAGAAAATCCGAACATAAACACCCTCAGACTGTTTAAAGCAGGTGGCACTTTTATTGTTTTATGGCAGCCAGTCGTTTCACAAGAAATTGCAGCCAAACCTATTTTATGGCACTGCATGTGATATTGGATGCAGTATGTCAACAGTATATCCAATATCACATGCAGTGCCATAGTGTGTTGTATAATTAGTTGAAAGTCACATAAATTTATTGAAATATTGTCATTTTTATTAATAAGATATATTTATCTGTATGTTTTTGTTTCGTATCAATAATTTTTAATTTTTTATAAATTTGAAAATTCCTTATAAAAAATTAAAAATTATTGATACGAAACAAAAACATACAGATAAATATATTTTATTAATAAAAATGACAATATTTCAATAAATTTGTGACTTTTAACTAATTATACAACAACTTCATTAATGAAAATTTGCATAATATTTTGTTTATTGATAATTTTTAAAATATGGTCCAATTTTCTTTGTTCATAGCTTGTATTTATTCAGAAGGCTTGGCACTATCCAAAAATAACAAATATTTTGTTGGATAGCTAAGATTTCATACAAAAAAAATCATGTTTTCTTCAATCTCATATAAGGAACAAAAAGTTGTGAAAAAATAAAATTCAAAAAATTTTCACATTGTTAGAATGAGAATGAAAAAAGGTATTAACATTAAAAATTTCAATGTGAACTTTTTGCAAATTAATTAGGCTTACTTTTTAATATTTCATTGACTTCAATGGTTTGATATTGTTAATCATTGTCATTTCAATTCTTATCATTTTAAAGCAAATTCTAGGAGATAAGATATTACAAGTTATCTTTGACTTATTATCACTCATACTTACAATATTATTGATAAATTCTGTGATTGATCAGTGCTATTAATAAAACAGTTCAAGTCTCTGACAAATGGCTTGATATACTAAAGCATTCTTTTTGTATCAGGTTCTTGTATTTTTGTGTTAGTTAAGTTTTATTACAATAAAGTGGAATGTAAAAATAAATATTGGTAGTGGGTAATCCATAAATTTTGGGCATTTCTGACATGATGGTGGGATTCAAACTGAACCCCATCATAAGTCAAGGACTATCTATATATGAATGCTTTGTAAATCTTGAATAAAAATATTGTATTAATATGAATATAAAGCTTTAGTTATGAGAAAAATTAGTAAAATATAGGAATCAGATTATATTTTATCTTCTGAAATAGGAGTGAAATCAGTGTTCCCTCTAATTTTATGATGCATGTGTGTGCAAAAAATTATAGATGTATACTATAAAAAGTTCTATAAAAATTTTTCATATCTGTCAGTAATATACAGACAACAGCAACTGCACATGTCAATCATCAAGATATAACTGACTGAAAGATTAGCATTGTCAGCTTTATATACATATCACATATTGATATCAATTATTGAGAAAAAATTCCATTGGGAATAGAAGATATGATTTGAAAATGGTCTTTTTTAAAATTTTTTTAACCATATAATTCATCAATTTTGAACAAAATTTCCATATTTTGTTTTTTTTTTTTTTTTTTTTTTGAATTTTTTTTTTTTTTTTTTTTTTTTTTTTTTTTTTTTTTTTTTTTTTTTTAAATCTTTGTTTTTTTCATTTGAAAATAGCATTTAAAAAGAATTAAAAATGCCATTTTCAAATCATTTCTTCTACTCCTAATGGAATTTTTCTCAATAACTAGTATTAACATGTTAAATGTGTATAAAGTTGACAATGCTAATCTTTCAGTATTCTTAAAAAATCATTTTAAGTATATAAACATATATATATAAATAATATGACCGGTAATAATATATATATTATTGGAAATAATATCAAAATTATTAATATGAATCCAAATTCCTATTTTATTATAATTAATAATAATAATAATAGAAATTTTGTTAGTTTTTTGTTATTGTCAAAACATGACAAAAAGTTAATTAAGGGAGATGATGTTGGTTATGTTGGGAAATGGAACTGGGTCAAATTGTGCATAGAATTTTTGGATATAAAAAAAAATCAACTGATGAAACATTCTGCTTGATTATAAATGCCATAGAACTAGATATTTATATCTTACATTTTATTAGAAACATACCTCAAAATGTTTTAATTACAGTTTTTATTTTTCAATTAACAATTTTTACAATATGACTTTACAGTTTGCATGATTCTCTATCTACATTCATTTATCATCACAAATCTGTTAGACTTTTGCTGCCCTAAACAGTGTAAGGTAGTTTATGGATATTCTCCCTTTAATGAAAATTGAACTACTTCTTAGTAAGCTTGATTATGTTGGATATTTTTGATATATATACTGGAGAACAAAAGTTGTTACAGATTCCCTAATTTTTTAAATATTTAAATATGAATCTGAAAACATCATAAAAGATATTTAAAGTATGTAGAATATATATAATGCTTGAAATGCCATATCATATTGGTAATATGCAGATCTTGAGTTGCTATAAAAGTTGTACTGTAGATGTGGTTTTTTTTTATCATTTTCAAATATCTGTAATTCTGGAATAGCCAAATCTTAGAAAATGTCTAATAGACATTGTTTAACCAAACTTTAACAATGGTGTGCTTATGATTGGATTGAAAGAAATTGATATGGCCAGAAAGTTGAATGTGTCAGGAATGAAGGTATCAAGGCTATAAAAATAGTTTCAGGATACAAGGGATATTATTAAAAACACCTTCTAAAGGATATCCTTATGCCACAATCTCAAGATGACTACTAAATATCAAAGATTTTAAACCCACTAAAGTCATTGGAAAGAGACTTTCAATGCACACTATGGCTAGAAATTTTAATGAAATAGGGTCTTTATGCCAGGAGGCAGCTATCTATATTTCCTTGTCCACAATTGAGAAAAGGATGTTTTTGAATTGGTATCAATATGTTACTTAGGACATTAATATATGGAGTAAAGTTTTATTCACAGATAAGTCCAGATTCAGTCTGCAATCTGATTCCAGTAGAACTTTCATCTGGAGAGAATATAGAATAAGATATCAGCAATCAAACATCAGAGAAATTTATTATTTCAGAAATGGAAGTCTATTGGTATGGACAAAGATCCTATTAATAGCTGCACAGATCTTCATATTCAAAAAGATGTATCATAGATCATATCAACATATTTTGAATGAGCAATATTATAGCTTGAACCATATGCTCTTCCATTTATAGATGCAGTGGGTCCAGGAATCATATCTGTGGATAATAATGTCTGCCCATTCAGCATTATTGATTGATTGGATTAGATAGCCAAATCTGCTACTCTCATTCCTCCTCCCAGAAGCCTTGTTGAGCTTAAGACTGTTGTTTTGCTTGAATAGACATAAGACTTTTTTGACAAGCTTATTGCCAGTATAAGAAGACACTGAAAGGCCTGCATTGTATTCCAACATCACATTCCTTATTATGATTAGTTATCATGATTTTTCCTAGATCATTATTTTGGTCATTTTGGAATTTAACTCTGACTTTTTTAAAAATAGACTGAAATTTTTGAATTTGTGTTTTATGTTTGAGCAAATAATGTTCAAAGTCATGAAGCTTCAATAAATTTAAAATTTATTGAAACCTCCTCATCTTAAACATTATTAACTTGAACTACCATACTATTATTATTTTGCAACTTTACCCGTTTGTGTATTTTTTACTTAATCATTAAAGTTTTCCATATACATTTGACTCCATTTAATGTGAGGGATATGTTCTGTTATATATGAACCAAATAAGTTATATCTGAATCAAGTTTCAAAAAATCAAATATATAAACATTAATTTCAATAAATAAATGCTAACTGGCAGAATTAAAATGGCAAACCACAAAGAGTAAATAGTATGTTTTCTGGCTGCCATTATTTTAACAGATAAAAAATGAAAATTCATTAAATGAAAATTCAAATTATATAAATAATTTTTATTTTGTTTTAATATTTTTGTTGAATTTATGATAATTAATTTTTTTAATTAAAGTACTTTGTTTACAAATGAAACAAAATCAAAAATATTTCATATGATAGTTCAAATTAGAATATGAAAATGTCAGATTTATTTATTGTATTATATGAGCCTTTCAGAAGCCAAATTGATTAACTCCAATTTTTGTAAATTTCTCAATTTAGTACCAGAGCATACGATTACTGCAAATTTGTGCTTGGATACTAAAATTGAGAAATTTACAAAAAATGAAGTTAGTTTGGCTTCTGAGAGGTACATATGGAGCTGTTTTATCATGTTATAGGAGCATTGCCACAATATTTTTGTTGTTATAGAAATCCATGTTATATGGACCAGTAATATACTGCCACATACTGTTCACTATTATAAAGATGCAGACATTCTCCCGATATTTGTAATCACTTCTGTGATGGAGGGATGGAATTTAATCATGTTTCACCTATATATTGTGAGATATTTCTAAAATAACTGGAAATAGAATAATAAGCACTTGATGCAGTTGAATTTAAAGACAGTTTATTCAATTGGAGTATTTTCAATTACAGCATAACCATATTCAGCTGTTTTCAATATTAAAAATTTACTATTCTATGATATAAAAGAACTATGAGCATGTGATATTTTACATATTTAAAGATTTAAAAATGTAATACTTTCTATATAGAATTTAGCCAGAGTACATCTTTGGAATAATTTAGAAAATATATAAAAACTAATACCACAACTGTAATTATATCACAGCGCTACAAAAATCCTCATCTTTTTAGGATAGATTAATGTGTTCCCAACCTTATTTTCTGTATCATTTTCATAGCATAAACCCAGGTGCTAGGTGGATTAACTGGAAAATTAATCTACCTATACTCCGTCTCAACCTCAACTGATAGTGACGTCAGAAAAGACGTCATTAACCGGTAATTTAATAGTTTGTTTACACGCGTCAAAATGCGATGTGAATCAAGTGACAACCACGTGTGAACCGGCAAACTAATTTTAGAATTTGTTAATTATGATAATCTACGTATAATCATTAATTTAATAGTTTGTTTACACGTGTCAAAATGCGATGCGAATCAAGAGACAACCACGTGTGAACCGGCAAACTAATTTTAGAATTTGTTAATTATGATAATCTACGTAATGGAAATCAAAACAGATTTCTTGGAAGGGACTTTTTATGACTGATTTTAATGCATTGGGAAGGACCTAGTGATTTAGGAAAATTCTAATTTTTTCAAATTTTTCTAAAAAAATTTTTTTTTCGGTCCAACTCCTGAGAGTGGTAATGTGTGAACTCACTGTAATGAAACCTCTGTCGGGTTTTAAAGCTAAATTATCTCCAATTACTGAAAAAATTGTTTAAAATAAGTATATTAAACCTGAAATAACACAAACATCAATATATTGTACAAAAATCATTCATTTTATAGAAATTTTGAATAATTTTATTCCTTTGGGTGCTGACATTTTGTAACATGATGGCATTACTAAGAAAATAAATTCAAAAATTTAATATTTCTAACCGGAACAGTAATCACTAGTGCTATCACTGTTGAGGTTAGAAAGATAAAATTTTTGACTTTTTTTCTTAGTGATGCTATCACTATATACACTAAGGATATATCACACTGCATGCTTATACAGTAAATATATATTGCTATGTGTGAATGGACGGATGAACTTCAATCATTCTGCAAAACTTGTGTCTTCACCCATGGCCTTATTAGCAATAAAGTAATACCAATATTATTTGGAAAGTAAACCAATATACCTTTTTAGAAGATTACATAGCCAAAACAGATGAGTTCTAAACTTTTTAAAGAGGATTATATATTGCTATGTGTGAATGGACAGATGAACTTCAATCATTCTGCAAAACTTGTGTCTTCACCCATGGTCTTATTATCAATAAAGTAATACCAATATTATTTGGAAAGTAAACCAGTATACCTTTTTAGAAGATTACATAGCCAAAACAGATGAGTTCTAAACTTTTTAAAGAGGTGTTTCTGTTAATTTAGATATCAAAGTACAGTGATGTAGAAAAAATATGCTGTTGTATTGATTGATAAGCCACAATTAACTATATAAAAACTGCTGATCTAATTGGTCTGAACGCTGTTAATCTAGATATCAAAGTACAGTGATGTAGAAAAAATATGCTGTATTGATTGATAAGCCACAATTAACTATATAAAAACTGCTGATCTAATTGGTCTGAATGGTTGAAAGTGTATGCAGGCTGATCAGGACAGCAACTAGCAATAAATTACACCTGATGATCAAAATATAATGGAGAGAGTGAAGTGAGACTATTGCCTGGAACTTAACAATACATTAGAAATTTTTGTTAGCTTTGACTTTTTATAAGTTATTATTTCAGTATAGTTATGGCAGAATACTGCCATAACTATACTGAAGTAATAACCTATAAAAAGTCAAAGCTAACAAAAATTTCTATCTTCAAAATATAAATAAATACTGCCATAACTATACAGAAGTAATAACCTATAAAAAGTCAAAGCTAACAAAAATTTCTAACGTATTGTGAAGTTCCAGGCAATAGTCTCACTTCACTCTCTCTATTATATTTTGATCATCAGGTGTAATTTATTGCTAGTTGCTGTCCTGATCAGCCTGCATAATATGTATATAAGTCGTGGAAGTGGAACAAAAAACAAAAAAAGGTTTAAATAAATTTAATCCTGATTTAATCAGTGCAGCTATTGCATATTGATTTTATGTATATAAGTCGTGGAAATCACACAAAAAAAAAGGTTTAAATAAATTTAATCCTGATTTAATCAGTGCAGCTATTGCATATTGATTTTTTTGAATTTATTGATTGAAAATATATGTCTTCAAATTTTTCGATTGCCGAAATATTTTTATGTTTTTATGATAGATAATATGAATGGATTGTATTAATAAAATTTGAATTATTTTTTATTCAATCTTATCGATTCTGCTTTTTATTCTATTATATTAATCTTATTTCAGTTTTTTGATGAGATAATTTTATTTTTGAAATTTTAAGTAAAAAGTGAAATTTTCATATGATGAGCTCTAAAATTTGTAAAACTACAAAAATATTGTTGATAATACAAAAATATTGGTTAATTCTTTTAAAATAGATAATATTATTTCTTATTTGTTCATTTATTGCTTTATTTTTGCTGATAATTAAGTAAAATACAAAAAAATTTGTACATACCTACCCTCAGGATAATTACAATATATCTTAATTAATATTCATTAATCAAAATTTATATATTGGTTTTTTATTGATTTTTTTTGAACATATGGTTCAATTTTCTTTATTTATGGCTTCAGCTTATTTATTCAGAAGACCAGCTACTTTCCAAAGATAAAGATTTAGCCATCCAATTATTTCATTGGATGGCTAAATCTTCATATAAAAAATTGTTTTTTTGGTGATTTCATATACTAAACAAAAACTTCTAAAAAAAATAAAACTTGAAAAAATACTTGTTAGAAAGAGAATAAAAATCATAATAAATTGTTAAAATTTCAAAAAATTTCAGTAAAAATAAGGTGAGATATGATGATTTCATTAATAGCCAGCAGACAAAAGGTTAAGAAATAATTAAAAATTAATATCATTCATATTTATGATTTAATTGTACAATATTATTTATATAAATTGACCATATTTCTATAAAATTATTTATTATATTTCTATAATTATAATATTTTTAATCAGGTATTATAAATTCTGTAAGAATAAATCAATTAATTTAAATTTGAATTCATATATTTATTCAATTTTTATTCAAATTATAGACAATTCTTACCCCTCAAACAACTTTCTATAATAATTTGGGTCAAGATTGTGTAACAGCTGGATGCTGTGTGGATCTGTTTCTCTTTCCAAATGCTTTCATTGATATCGCTACTCTTGGACAAATTTGTAGATTAACAGGAGGGCAGTTGTATAAATATTCATATTTTCAAGTAAGAAAGATTCATTAATGTTTAATTTTATTTTGAAATTAATAATTATAGTATATTTAAAATATAATAATTAATAAATTAAATATTTTATTTTTAAAATTTTTAGATTGAATATAATTAATTAATTTTTAATGATAAGTTCCATCCATGTAAATTCTTTATATAATTATTTACAAAGCAGATATCTATTAATAAAAACCTGTGTTCAAAAAAATGATGTGTTTTTGTTTTAAAACTAAAATAATTTTTAATTTCAAAATTATTGACAATAAATTTATGTACAGTTAGTTTAGTTAGTTCTCAATTAATGACAGAATTTGAAACTGAACCCTATCATCATAACTCAGAACAGTCATAAGTCATAGATGTCCAAAATTTATAGATTTCTCACTACTAATGCTTTCTAGGACACTATATATTATCTTAATGAATATAACAAACACAAAATATAAGACTACCAGGTGCAAAAAAAGGACATTTTTCATATATCATACCATTGTGTCTGGGACTTGAATCCTAAAATTGTAATGATCAATCACAGATATAAGACTTTACCAGGTGCAAAAAAAGGACATTTTCCATATATCATACCATTGTGTCTGGGACTTGAATCCTAAAATTGTAATGATCAATCACAGAATTTTTCGGTGACCTTGCCATCATAAATATGAATGGTCATAAGTTGAGGACTACCTATATTATTAATTAAGTTATAAATAATAACATGTAAGTTTCATTTTATTAAATATAATAATTTAAGTTATTAACAGCTTGTATTTTTTCTCAGTAATAAAAAACTGTTTTTCAAAATAACTGATTTTCTATTTTTGATTTATAAAATATTTCTACATTTTTCAAAAAAAATTAATTTTTAATGCATGCACTCCTTGTATACACACTTAATTTGTATGTGAGTTTTGTTCATAATTCAGATACTGCTGTTATTTTGCCTCCAAAAATACTGAAATAGCTTTATATATTGGTATTTTGTAATATATTTCACAATTGAACTGATTAGAAGTGTTTTTTCACAGATTTGAATGAAAAGTTCTGATTATAAAGCAAAGACTTTTTGGTTTAATTGCCTTCATTTTGAAATTTTTCTGTAATATATTTACTTACTATGTAATTTTACATTATATTGATTGCTAGAGCATTCTGCTATCATGATGCTAAAAATTCTTTGAGATACAAGTAATCCAATAAGCACATTAAGTAGGAATACAATAATATATTATTAGTAAATAAATACAGATACTAATAATAAATTATTGTATTCTTATTTAAAATGCTTATTGAAATATTTATGAGCAGTGGAACTTGGAAGTTTGAAATTATTCTTGAAGAGTTTTTGAAATTTTCTTAAATTTGAAAATGAATTTTTCACATATGTAAATGTGAATGTTTGTAACTTGAGTTCCAGTATTATCTATTTGTAGTAAAACACTAAACTCCATCTCTAGGCAGAAAAATACTTTATTGCAATTAAAGAAACATTTTTGACCACTATCGACTAGCTACTTCAGCTTATAATCTAAAGTTTCAAGTAACTGCTACATAGAGATTTGAGACAATTCCACAAATTGTTTATTTACATTCATTTAAAATTATAAATTACAGTTATATATTAAATAATATAAAAAAATTCTTGATTGATTAATTATTAATACTTTCAATACTGTTGGGTAATAAAGTGAAAGGTAGTTCTAAGAGATTGTGTTTTATTTTGTGTAAAAAATCAAAAGCATATTAATTTTTTAATAAACACTATGTGAGTAGCATAAAATGATACAAAAATGTTCAGGGAAATGATGATGATAATTGCAAAAATAATAAGAAATTAAATGAAAATGAAGAAATAAAAATAAAAGTGTAAAAGTGAATAAAATATTAATATCATAATACCTTGTAAATAGAGGAATATTAATTAAATAATCTAAATCAGGCAATTTAACCTCTAGTGTAATATTTTTGAACTAAACTGCATTTTAATAATTATTTAATAATGTATGTTATAGTGACACCATCTATTAAGTAATAATTGAACTTTAATTTTTGATTAAATTCTTGAAATAAAAATTTGCGTTGGACTGGAGTCAAATCCAATTAATTTTTAATTCAATTGATGACACCAACCACTTATTGGATTAATAAATAATTGAATTAATATTCGTTTAAATCAATAGATGATTATTAAAATATTACTTGGTTCATAAATATTACATTAGAAGTTATTTTGGATTATTTAGATTATTTAATGAATTAAATAAAATCAAATTAATATAACTAAATAAACATTAAAAATTTAGAAAATTAATAAAAAATAAAAAGTATTTAGATAATGAGAACACTTATAAGCATTGATTTTGTTGCTGTCTTCAATTTCTGAATTTAGTCCTTAAATTATTGATTAATTACTTGTGGTTACATATACCATACAAACCATTGTGCAAAAATTATATACTTTAAACATGGCCTATTTCACATACAGGCACATGATATAATGGCTTACTTTTGATATTGTCTTTACTACTAGTCACTAGTTGCAACTTTCTTGCCTTTATTTTTTATTTTATTTTTTCATATTATTATTATTATTCAAAATATAGTGTGTGTTGAATGGCATCACATTCTATTAACTATTTCCTTGGCTGGAAACTTAGCTAATCTGTAACACACTTATTATATTGCATTCTCTTTTCTGCTAAGTTATTTTATTGCCATTTATTTTTGTGCTAATCTTGAGCAAATATATATATTCATAAGTTGTTCTTGTTATCTACATACATCTTATTTTATATTAATTTTATAAGTTTTTAATATTTGTTTACTTATATTAATTTGATTTTATTTTATTCATTTTTACATTATTATTCATATTTCTTCATTTTTATTTTCTTTGTTATTTTTACAATTGTTGTTATTTTCCTGCATGTTCTTGTATTAATTCATGCTACTTGCAAATTAGTAGCATGCAATGAATACAATGATTTTTTACAAGCATTAATACTTTAATCTGATTCCTCAAAATTTTTTTAATTGATACATTTATTTTGATATTTTTCTCTTGATATTTTTAAATATTGAGAGAAATTTAATATTATGATGTTGAATTTTTTGAACTGTATAACAAAACAGATATTATTTTTTTTGTTTAATCTTTTTTAACAAAAGTATTAATAACAGCATATAGTCACTATTGAAAAAGTCAAAAAGAATAATTATTGATGCATAAACCATTCTGATCCTATAGTTTAATTTTACATTTCAATCTATAATTTTTCAACTTGATGTTAGAACTATGTAAAAAATTTGCAATATGTGAAAATTTTATCAATCATGGGAAAGTTTTGAAGCAATTTTAATGTGCAAGTTAAAGCCAAAGCTTTTTATATTCATATTTATAAAATTCCCATAATTCCCTTCTACCACCAAACCAAACCAATCAATTCAAATTTTAAGGAATCGTTTATTTCTCAAACTGTAAGAATACTTGTCTTATATTTATGTGAAAGTGATTCATGTAAAACAATAGTTATAATATTATCTCCATTAATAAAATATTTAGCTATATTTTTGATATTAGTTAAATATATATACTGGTGACATTTATCACTAGCATATATACTTGCAGATATAATATTAATATTTGGAAATACAACACATAAACCATATAATATATAATAATATAAATACTGTATAATCTGTATTATATATGGGTGTTTGAATAGATTATATGTCCAGAAGTTGTCAATTAGCAATATTCAAAGATTTGATTTCTGATTAATACTGTAGTTTATATAATATTTCCTCATTTAATGTTGCCCTCACTTAATATCATTTTGCTATTACATTGCAAGTAAAAATAAATATAAATTAATTAAAAATTTAAGTTTTTATTGCAATGGAATGGAATAAAGTCTTACAAAAATGCACACAAAATACAAAGCTCTAAACAGGATAAATACTTTATTAACAGAATAACCACCCGGTATTTACTAACAAAGCATCTATAAAGGCAATACTATAATATCAGATGTGATGTGATATGCTTTCCACAGCAGGTAATATACTCTTTGATAAGTTGTTACTTTAGCAGTCAAAAAAAATCTACTATTTTTTTGACTGCTAAAGTAACAACTTATCAGAGTCAAAGATTCCTCATTATCACTGTGTGATTAGTAGCTCCATTGTGTTAAAGATATGAAAGCATAAACTGAATCAAAAATTTGGCAAACTTTACTTCATCTCTAAGCTATCAGTCACACTAAAAACTGCAATGCTACCTCTCACAAATCTGATTAACTTCATGCTTCTTGTGTGGTTAATTCATTAATCTTAAACACTTCTTGCACAATGCACTCAAAACAAACATACATATAGTATCTGCCAAAGTTAATACATGAAGCAAGACACATGAAAGTCATAAAATTAAAGTCAACATAAGACACAGCAAGATTATTCTTATTTCATCATAATACACTTCCATAGCATGCAACAGTTTGTCTGATCATTTAGAGAAGTAAATTTTTACAGATATTTTTATATTATTTTGTGTTTGGAAGAGAATAATTTAGTTTTTGAAGCGGGGAGTATTTGGAATCAACTTTTATTAAATTATACTCCTTCCATATCAAAATGATAGTCCGATTTATAAATTTTCATCGGATTAAGGAGATAGAGGCGGGAAGAGTGGTTTTTAACACATTACCTTCTACAAAAAAGAATTTTAATACTATATGTCGAGTTATTTTCTTCCTTTTTTTTAGAGCTATGGGGAAGAAACGCAATTTGATGTCTGAAGAGAGAAATGCAATTCTACAGGAGCTATTGATAAATTTTAAAAATGAAAGATCTAAGTATGGTATTATAGCAGCTATTGTTAAAAAAACATGATGTGTCAGCCAAAACTGTTTCTAAGATAAGGCGATTAGCCAAATGCTATTATGACAGAGGAGAAGCCGCTAATGTTGAGTCAAAAATTAAACAATATTGATAATATAACGCCATATGCGCTGGTTAATTATAAAAAAGTTAAATAAATGCTTATTATACTCGTATAGTTGTATTACCTATGCTTACACCTTGAAATTAATGATAAGAGTAAGTATAAAAAATTATTTTTCAAAATGTGACAATTATTTCGATATAAATAATTTTTGCAAATAAGCCAAATCATTTTGATACAGAGGGAGTATCAAACAAAAGAATGGATAAATTTTATCAGAAATAGTGTGATTGCTAAGTCTATCAAACATTAGCTTCTGCTTAACCCAAGACAATTGTCTGTTGTCTCACACAAAAGCTATCACCTGACAGATTCGCTTAAGTTAAAAATTTTAAAAGTTTCTCCTAAAAACCTTTTATTGCTGAACTTCCACTCTGGATATAGTTCTTATGCAAACTTTAATTAACAAGCAATAATTTATCGATTTATAACATGAATTAAACACTTTTTTTTTTAATTAAACTATACTTTTTAAAATGATACATCTGTAGTTACTCAATTAGCGGAGCACAACAAACAGATCATAGCCATTAAATAAAAATACAATTGTAGTTTTTAAACAAATGTAATTCAAATCAATCAAATATTCTAATTTTTAATATATATATTTAATTAACTTAGGGCAAATATTATAAAATAAAATTCTAAGCATACCTAGAGTTTGAGAAATTAACTCAAAACATGGACAATGCTCTTCACAATGCTTAACGAATGGCGTCTACCAGATTCTGTGGTTACTAAAAAATTTCGCCAAAATTGATTAATTTAATGCAAAAATTTCATATAAATAATAGATTATAATATAATTTTAATTTTTTACCGAACAAAACTTTGATACGGATCATTCTTACATTCACATATCGGACCAGTGGTAAAATTAGTTAAATTAGATGATGACGTCATTTACAGGTTCGGATTCTGTATCACGTGTTTGCTAATGACGGAGGCGGAGAACATGGGAAGTACTAAAATATAATACGTTAGAATATTGGAAAATAACGATAAATAATAGAGTGTATAATAAAATAAAAATAGGACAGGTCAAAGTTAACTTCTCACATTCCTCCCCCCGTAAAATAAGGAACTGCATAGCATTTCCTTTAAGTTTTGTCCATCAGAGCTTACCCATTCACAATTTCTGTAAACTTTTCAAAGCCTCACTGATATTCAACTTAATAAAGTTTCTTTTTCTATGAGCATTAGTTGATCCTTTAACATGTGGAGGTAATTATCTTGACATAACAATACATTATATCCATAAAAGATGCTTGATCAATGTCGATCGTTTGATGACAGGAAAATTTTGATTTTATTTCCTTTTGAAGACTGTGAAAGACTTCCCCCTGTTAATGTTTAAATTTTGTTAGTATTTTAGTGATCATCTTTTACAGTCATCGATGAACAATATTTATGTTCCAAAATGTTTGAGACTCAACCTTTTTGGATTTACAATTACTAGTGCTGAAAAAGAAAATTATAACTATACAACTTATCTTCTTCGAGGAGGAAGTCCAGCAAGATGCCGATAGTCCACACACTGCATTGGCCTAAGTTGTCGGCTTGGTACATCGGAATTTCTAGCGACATGTGGACCGAAAATAGTTCTTCTGATGTCGCTATCTATTCGTGCTGTAGATCTTGTATCACTGGCGTCTCCGGTGACGTCCCTTACTGGGTATGATGGCCTGTTAAACAGGCGGTACTTCTTTAAGTTGGCTATATGCTGGCCACCATGAATCGCTTCGCTTACTGGATCCTTTAGTTCGTAGTTAAGTGGAGATATCACTTTTGAAACCTTGTATGGTCCTGCCCACTTGGGTGTCAATTTGGCACTGAATTGTCTATGGGCAAAAGAAATAGGATGAGTTTTTAATAACACAAGGTCACCCACCTGAAATGTTTGTTGTCGACGACGCCGATTATAGTGCTGCCAGTGTTGATTCTGCGCAGACTGGACGTTTCTTCGGGCCGTATTCATAATTTGTTGTAAATTGCTTAGTTTATTGCATAATATGTATTTAAAAGCACCATAAGCAGCTGAGAATGACAACATAAAAAATACTTTATTAAAACGAACGTTTTTGGCTAACCAAAGCCATCATTGCGACTGAAGCATATGCTAATGACCTTGAAATAAACTGGAACAGAGCTAAAGTGATTAAAATCAGCTGTCCACATCTTTCTTGGTTGACTTATTTCCTTGTATCCTCTAATATATCCTTCCAGTGTTAGTATTAGATCATCTCCTGCAGAGCCTCTTAGAATATGTCCTGCATATCTCCATTTTCTCATTGCTGCAGTCCTGAGAAGTGTGTAGCCACATTTAGCTGTTCTTCAAACTTCCTCATTTGTTATTCTATCAATCCATTTTATTTTCATTAGTCTTCTGTAATGCCAGATATCAAATGAGTTGATTAATCTTTTAATTTCAGCATTCCATGTCCAGGTTTCACAGGAGTAGAACAAAACTGGCCACACATAGCATTTTAGGAGCCTTGATTTCAAATTCATGCTTAGATTTCTTCTCAGAAATTCTTTACATTTCCAGAAAGCATTCTTAGCAAGAGTGATTCTTCTTTTAACTTTTGCACAAGATCTTCCATCATTTATTATCAAACTTCCAAGATAATTTTTTGCCTTCTACCTCAAAATTATACTGCATGTCTTTAGTATTGAAAATCATTATTTTTGTTTTATGTTTATTTTGATTCCATAATCAATTTCTATTCTATTAATGTTATCCAATGCTTTCCTCATTTCAGATCTCCTTGTTGTTATTGCTGTGTCATCTGCATACCTGATATTATTTATATTCTTCCCTCCAACAGTGGCCCAATAACACCTTCCAGCACTTCTCTGAAGAAAACTCATTATAAATATTGAAGAGAGCTGGTGACAGTAGGCACCCTTGTCTTCCCTCTTTCAATGTTAAACTATCCTGTTAATTTATTGTGTATTCTGAAAGAAGCCTGCTGTTTGAAGTATAAATTTTTTTATTATTCTTAGACTGTATTTCTCTTTATTTATTGCTTCTAATATTTCAAAAAGTTTTTTGTGTTGAATCCTATCAGATGCTTTCAAGAAATCAATGAAACAAATATATAATGATCTCTTTTCTCGGATTGTCCTTTGTCCTAGTTGTCTTAATTGGAATATTGCTTCTCTAGTCCCAGTTCTTTTCCTAAATCCTTTTTGCTCTTGTCCTAGGTTCTCTGAAGAGAACCTAGGACAAGAGTATGAACCTAGGACAAGAGTTGATGACAAGAGTTGAAATATGATATCTAGTAGTATTTTTGAATCAGAGAACCTAGGACAAGAGTATGAACCTAGGACAAGAGTATGAAGAGAACCTAGGACAAGAGTTGATGACAAGAGTTGAAATATGATATCTAGTAGTATTTTTGAAGCATGGCTTACCAGGCTAATAGTTCTGAACTTTTCACAGTCTTTAGCATTATTGACTTTGGGTATTGGTATCATTATTGTCTTGGTGAAATCTTGAGGGAGTGTTCCTATATGGTATATTTCTTGCAAGAGCTCTGTTAACAAGTTAATTGATTATTCTCCTATTTTTTTAAATAATTCTGCTGTAATGGTGTCAAATCCTGGCACTTTTCCATTCTTAAGTCTGTTTATTGATTCTATGACTGTCTTTACCTATATCATGATACTGCTCATTTATTTGTTCTTTTGGTTCTTTTTTTCCATCACACCCATATAATTCTTTTCCATATTCTTCCCACCTATTTTTAATGTCTTCTGTTTCAAAAATGTTTTTAGCATTTTTGTCTTTAATTCCATTTGGTATAATCTTTTTATGAGGTTGTAGGTGTTTTAATTTCTGGAAGATTTTTGTTTCATTATGCCTTTTAGATAGCTCCTCTATTTCT
Organism: Olivierus martensii; assembly: GCA_000484575.1. Classification (NCBI taxonomy): domain Eukaryota; kingdom Metazoa; phylum Arthropoda; class Arachnida; order Scorpiones; family Buthidae; genus Olivierus; species Olivierus martensii. The sequence goes on from AYEL01091367.1 coordinate 158,093, forward strand.
TGGCATTCCTTTTCATATCATTTTTCTTTCTCTTCTCTGCATTTTTTCCTTATTTCTTTCTTAAGTTTATTTATCTCTTCCTGATTATTCTTTGATTTTGCTTCTCTTCTTTTATCCATAAGTTCTAATATATCATTTGTCATCCAAGTTTTATTGCCTTTTTGTCTATTTGTTTTAAGAATATTATTTGCTGCAAAAATAACAGTTTCTTTTAATGATTCCCACTTTTGGTTTATGTTCAAATTTGAAAGTTTGTTTCTCTTCAGTGATAATTGGCTTTCCATGCTTTCTTTGTATAATTCGCTGATTCCTTGTTGTTTAAGAAGACTCATGTCCCATTTATTATTAGTTATTCTATTGGACATCCTTTTTAATTTCAACCTTATGTTAGCTATCACAGGATTGTGGTCGCTGTCCCTATCTGCTCCTGGCATAGATTTGCAGTTAATTACAGAGTTTCTAAATCTTTTATGAATTAATATGTAGTCAATTTGATTTTTGGTTTTACCATCTGGTGAAACCTGTATGTGCCTTTTTGATTCTTTGTGTTCAAACCAGGTGTTTCCAATGCAGAGATTGTTCTGAATACAGAAGTTGATAAGATGCTGACCATTATTATTTCTTAATCCTAGGCCAAACTCTCCAACAATATCTTGATCTCTTCCTTGCCCTACAATTGCATTAAAGTCACTTATTGGAATAATTGCATCATTGAACCGTTTCTTTCTTACACAATCTTGAAGGCTTTCATAGAAAGCTTTTGTTTCTTCTTCAGGGTGGTCTTCAGTAGGTGCATAAACTTGGATTACTGGATAATCTTTTTGTATTCCTGTAATCCTAATTGCCATTATTCTGTCAGAAACTCTCCAGACATTTTTAACAAATGGGCATAGTTGTTTTCTAATTATGAATCCTACTCCTTTACGGTGTAGCCTTCTCCATTAGTTACTATTTTGTATTTTTCTCCAGTTGGAAGACTTGTGTGGAATTCTTTATCATCTTTCCAGAATGTTTCTGATAAGCCAAGTAGTTCAATATTCATCCTTTTCATCTCCTTGCAGATATTAGCCAGCTTCCCTATCTTGTTTAGCCCTCTGACATTCCAAGTTCCTATTCTCCATCCCTTTTGGTGACAGTTACTGTTTGATGATGCTGCAGATCCTGTCACAGTTAATCCCCACCACCGGGCATGGGATACTCCTTGCGATTTATCCTGTTTGCCAGGCACTTAGTTTCCTGCTTGCTGTGATGCCATGATTTCTTGGAGGCTAAGAGAGAAACAAAAGGCCTCCAGAACCAGTGGTTCTTACGATTGCATCTGCTGTTACTCTTGTCGAGCTGGGATACATTCTGTAGCAGTGTGACTTTGTCCCTGAAGAGGCCGCTCCTAACATTGAGAACAAACGGCCTGGGCAGCCGCTCCTTGCATGGAGTCACACACTGCTGTCATCTTCTTTCTCATGTGGAAATGGTAGTGTCCCACCATGGTTTGGAATCAGAGTTTTCCTTCTCCTAGGTATCCCTTTTAGTTGGCTCCTACCCTAAGGACCTTTCCGACTTGGGTGACTCTGCCAGTAGATAAACTACCGTCGGCATAGCTCCCAGAGTTGCTGGAGCACGAAGCCCCCACCATCGCATCAAGATTGGAATACTGTTCGGGGAGGAGTGGATCAATAAAAATATAAAATTCGAAAAAAGCGCGTTATATCGAAAGAGCATTAAACAGGGCAGCGTTAAGAGGGGGTCTTACTGTATAATTTTATATTTCTTGTATATTAGTTTTAAGACCTATTGATTCTTATATCTTATAATTAGTTCTATCATGGTACCTTCTAATGAACAACCAGTTGGTACATCTTTTCTCTGCCTTGTAATACTTCTCTCAGAAAGTTAAATATGAATTATAGGCAATCAGGTAGTATATTTATTTTAATAATCCCATTCTATTCTGATTATCAGTTATGTTCACTAGCAGAAAATTATATAAAAAGAGAAATGCTAAGGCAGTCTCCATTATAGTTCAATATCCATTAATATCTGTATAAATTCTTCTGATAGCTAATTGCTTTTTCATAACTTTTCATTTCTCAAGACATCAATCAGCTATTTTCTTTTCAAGATTATATAATGGTGTACTGATTTCATCTCTCATGAGTCTAATACTAGTTAACACTTTATGGGTTTTTATATATGCAAAAAGACATGGGAATTTGGGATCCATAATTTTTATTACTCTTCAAAAATCTATAAAATTGGAGTACTGAAGCTGAGTAATTTGGATTTGAAATTTTTGCTAAAGTATATTTGATGGAGATCAAACATATTAAATGCAGTATTCCTGATCAGGCTTTTATCATCAAGCCACAGGCTCATAATAGCATTAGCCAGGCAACATTTGCCTGGCACAAATCATAGTTACAAAGTAAATCTTCAGGAATAATAATCAGATAAGCTTAATACATGCCAAATAAATCCTTGATACTATGACAGAATTTTAATAATTTGAAATAAATTTTAACTAATATTAGCACCATCTTGAAATTAACATATTAACTAATAATTAAATTTATGAATGATGCAATCTATGATTTAATAATTAAAATAGAATATTATAAATAAATTATCTGACAAAAAATTATCTTGGCCTAGGATTAAACTGGGAACCTTCAGGCTAATGCTATTGTGGCCCATGGCTTGGTGATAGCAAGCAAGTCAGGAATATTTCTTTCAGTAAATCCAATGTATACAATTCTAAAATTCATTAATGTTTACATATGCAAATATTAATGTCTAAAGAATAAATATATTAGGTAGCCTCAGTGATCTAACAATTAGGATCAGCCTGAAAGTCCCCAGTTTGACCTGGATTCAAGCAGATTTTTTCTTCAGATAAATTATTTATAAAATTTTATTGATATTAGGTTCAGAGGCAGATTTAGTCATGGTCTTTATGGGCTGCAGCCCAGGGCCCCGTTCAATCAAAGGGCCCCCTTCGCAATCAAATAAATAAAAAATTAAAAAACAATTTAAATTAAAAATTAAAAAAAAAATTATAAAAAATTTTTCATACCTAGATAAATTTTAAATGGTTGGTTTGCAATACTATTGCATTTGAATAAAATATCAATGTTTTAAATGACAGTAAATAGTAAATAGGGCTCTGTCAATAGTCTGTAAAATCAAAATATACAAAGTCTATAAGAAAAATACAGGCCTTTAAAGCAGGTAAAAGATCATAAAACACACATAATAAACTTAGTTAAAACGTTTTTGGTCAGTTTATTTGAACTTTATTATCTTATTATCTAGAATAGATATTTTGTAATGTTATATTGTATAAAGGTTAATAATTTAAATGAATGTTTTTTAAATACTGTGTTCTATATTCGAACTTTATGTAACTGCCTTTGTTTAAAAATTATTCTAATGTGAATATTTGTATGTTACTGAAGCACGTCAATAAACTGACCAAAAATGTTTTAACTAAGTTTATTATGTGTGTTTTATGATCTTTTACCTGCTTGTATTTTTTTATAGACTTTATAAACTCCAGCAGGTGTGGAATTAATTTTTGTTTTTATCAAAATATACTTTGTCATTTGTCAATTATGCAAATAATGTGGTGATGTCGGAATGATAATTCAAATCTAGCTCCTCCAAAGTATGTTACTTTAGTGTAGCTCTCACTGCTAGGTTAATTTGGGTTAATTTAGTAGGCCCCCAAAGTTAATGGTCTGCCTCTGATTGATATTCATAGATTGCACCACTCATTATTTAATTATTAGTTTAGTTTTTGATTCTGAGATGGTGTTAATATTAGTTAAAATTTATTTTAAATTATTAAAATTCTGTCATAATATCAAGAATTTGTTTGACATATATTAGGTACATATATTAGGTTTAATATATATTAGGTTTATCTGATTATTATCTTTGAAGATTTACTTTGTAATTGTGACTGTGCTGGTCAAATATTGCTTAGCTAGTATCATTGTAGGTTCATGGCTTGATGATATGCTTGAAAAATATTTAAGCAGGAATATTTCTATTGATAAGTCCAATGTCTATAATATTAGATTCAAAGTGCTACCATAATTCTCTCTGATTGATAGATTATTCTAAAAGTTTTTCTATCACTCTCTTATCATTTATATATACATTGGCATTTTTGCTGATGGCACATTATTAAGGCATTCTTATACAGTGGGTGATCAGTTAACAAACTGTTTGGATAATGAACACTTCACAGAACAAACTGAAGGACCCCTGGACAGACGGAATTCAAGATGGCCATGTGGTAAAGCTGTGGCTTATCATCCTGGAGAATCCAGGTCTCATTCTTCCAATTTTTCAGGAAGGGTCCAGGCCTAGCCCATTGAATCTCATGCTTCAACTATCTGGTTGACTCCATCATGAGTGTTGGCAGCCTGTGATGAGCTCTATAACTGGCTGCCACCAGATAAAAATATCTCATGAGGATATGGTGACTTAACTAACCTAACGGAATGACAGGCTTAGGCCTTGCGCATTCGTGGACTTACGGAACCTAACGGAATGACAGGCTTAGGCCTTGCGCGCTCGTGGAACTTACGGGTAAGGATGGGAGAACAGTAGTTTTTCTCGATTAAAATGAACTCGGAGACAACTTAAATCAAAGATTTATTAAAGAAGGTAAGAGAGGAGAACATTAATTTTTCCTGATTAAAATGAACTTGGAGACAACTTAAAATATCAATAAACCAAAGATTTATTAAAGAAGGTAAGAAAGAGATTTTACAATATTTTAGTGTTAGAATGGCACTCATACCAAGTTGAGGTCAATAGGCTTGGGGATCTCTACAACAACAATGCTATTAATCACTTCCGAAAAATCCTGGAGAGAGAAAAGTAATCGACATTGGACAGATTCTTTAGCAAAAAATAAACATAATAGATGAAAATGCAAGACTATATATGTAAATATTATTGTTATTGCATATAAATAAATGTAATAAGAAATTATATAATTATTTATTTTTTTGGGTCTCCAGAACGAATTAATCAAATTCCCATAAAAACCTATGGTAAATTGATGATTGGTTAACAAACAATTTGGATAACGAACATTGTCTTTGAACAGATTATGCACTCCTTCGAAAACGATCGAACAGATTATGTTCGTTAATCGATCACCCACTGTCTCTCTCTAGAATTTTTATCTCCAGAATTTTTTAAATTCATCAGTTATTGATCCTAGAGAATGCTATATATTAGAGAGTTTATTGTATTAGTTTTAATATATTATATATGACAGAATAGTTCAATATTATATGACAATATGGATCACGGGTGGCAAACCTATGGCTTGCATGCCTAAAATATATGGTGACAAATTTTTTGGGCACACAAAACTTGGAGTTGATATATTGTTTAAAATGCAGATCAGTAGAGAAATGGTTTTTATAAAAATTTAGCCAATTTTGGTATGCACCTTTAAAAAGGTTTGCTTTTCCTGATATAGGAGTAGCCATAAATTGCATGAAATTTAAAATGTGACACTATCATGTAATCAATACCAACAAAGATGTGAATTATAATTGAAATTTTAATATAAGTATTATATCTTACTTCAAGTTTACATTGAAATTACAAAATCTATTGATACAGGATAAAATATGCATTTAAAAACATATGTAAAAATTGATAAAATATTGGCTATCATAAAGGCTATAGCCATCATATCATTTTTAACATTTTTGCAGATCTGTTAATGACAGTATTCACTATCAGCATTATGATATAGACCAGTGGTTTTCAGCCTTTTCATAACTGCATACCACCAAAATCCAAATTCAGAAATTTCAATACCACTAACAAAAAATATGCTCTGTATAGAAAGTCAAGATTATACATATACCATTAATAATGTCTCACATACTATAAGTTGAGAACTGCTGATGTAGGCTAGTATTTTCATGTTTATACCATAAAAAATTATATTTTTAAGATCATTTTCTAATAACAATTTAATTAATCAATTTTAATTTGCATTATGAATGCCTATAATACATTAATTACAATATATTAATTTGCTTATTACTGTGGAAATAGATTTATTGTAATGTTATATACAGGGTGTCTCAAAAAAATGTACTAACACTTTGAATGACAAGAAAAACATGATTTATGAACATAGAGAGAAGTTGAAAGGCTTCAAGTACAGAAGTCAAATGTAATTGAAGAATCATGTTTGCAAATGTTCAAATTGATGACCATCATTGTCCAGACAATGCTAATAACGCGAACCAAGGGATTCGCAAACGTCACGAAACAGGTCATTTGGAATATCGCAACATTGTCTTTCAATTTCCAATTTCAATGCATCAATTGTTCTTGGTTTGGTGCAATAAACTCTGTCCTTGAGGTATCCCCACAAAAAGAAGTCCATGGGCGTGAGGTCTGGGGAATGCGCAGGGTATTCAATGCTACCCCTTCGTTCAATCCATCTGTGTGGATAAGCTGCATCGAGGTGAGCTCGTACATCGCGATGGTAATGGGGAGGTGCTCCATCTTGCTGAAAGTAAATCTCGTCATCATCACCAAACATCTCTGCAATGTGTGGACCGACAAATTCCTGCAGCAAGGTGAGGTAACTCTCACCAGTGACAGCTCCGTTAAAAAAAAATGGTCCTATGATGCCCAATGCGGATATCCCACACCACACTGTTACCCCTGGTAAGTTTAAATGGTGCTCAACTGTTACATGAGGATTTACAGGACCCCAGTACATGCAATTATGGCGATTAATGGAGCCATTTAATTTAAAGGAGGCCTCATCGCTTCACACAATTTTGTGTGGAAACCCTGCATCTTCTGCACATTTTGCCAGATACCATTCACAGAATTGACCTCTCCGGTCAGGATCGTCTTCGTTGAGAGCATGGATTAGTGTTGGAATGTAGCATTTCCAGGGCAGACGCCTCATGATGCGATAGACGCTATCTTTTAAGATGTGGGTCTCCTGAGCAGTTTGTCGAAGAGATTTCTGTGGGGATAGGAGGAGTGTTTCCTGCACCTGCTCTTCTTTTCCAGGGCTCGTGGATGTCCGTGGTCATCCAGAACGTTTATTGTTGACATTGTGAACGGTTCCATCTGCTTCAAATTTATCTCTGATGCGAGCAATGGTCCGATGCGTTGGCACGGTTTCTTGAACTCCCTTCTGAACTGTCTTTGAACTTCCGTGGCATTTTCGTTCTTCCAATAACATTTCAGGACAAACTTCCTCTCTTCCAAGCTAAGTTGATTTCTTGCCATGCTGTGACATTAATTACACCTACAAAAACACAAAAGGCAACATGTTAGCGACAGTCAAAGTGTTAGTACATTTTATTGAGACACCCTGTATATATTGTAAATTAAATCTTGTAGCCTGTTTATTAAATACATTATTTAATCATTTTATTATTTAATCAAATATGAGAAATATGAAGAAATATCTGAAATATGAGAAAATTTTGACTTATTAAATTAAATATTATTTTATTAACACACTGAAAATAAAGCTCATTTTAAATATGGCAAAATTTTTTGGTCAAGAGACCACTCATTTTAAACATGTTAAATGAATTCAATGTAAAATATTTCCATATCTAATACAATGATACTTTGGTTAACAGATGGCCTCGGATAATGATGTACTGATTAATGATGAGTGGTTGTAAGAAAAAAATGTCTTGGTTAACAATGCAGGCTTTGGTTAACGACTCCTGATTGGCTGTCTTGGTTAACGACGCATGCTTTGGTTAACGACTCCTGATTATGTGAACTTTTCAACAAAATAGAGTTCTGTAAAACAACTCATCATTGCATCACATGATTTGTTAGCTCAGTTGTTAATCTTTATTTTTTTTATCACAATCAATTCAAATCCAAAAATATTATTAAAATTAATAATAAAATTATAACCATATAAAAATATATTTAAGTAAATGATAATTAAACAATATCATTATTAAAATTATAACCATATAAAAATATATTTAAGTAAATGATAATTAACACAATAATGAAAGCAAATTATTTAATTAATTAAAAATAGACGTGCAACAGATATAGTAATGAAAACAAATTATTTAATTAAAAATAGACGTGCAACATTTCACTAGTTTTTAGTTTCTTAAAGATGATACATCAGTTCACTAGTTTTTAGTTTCTTAAAGATGATTTCTAGACGATTGCGGTTCACTAGCTTTTAGTTTCTTAAAGATGATTTCTAGATGATTATTATGGAACAGTTCACTAGTTTTTAGTTTCTTAAAGATGATTTCTAGATGATTATTAATTAAATTCTGCAAACAAAGTCTGATTCTATTGTTTGTTTGTGTTATATTATTAGTTTTTAGTTTCTTAAAGATGATTTCTAGACGATTATTATTTTACTAGTTTTTAATTTCTTAAAGATGATTTCTAGACGATTATTATTTTAAATATTTTTAGTTTCTTAAAGATGATTTCTAGATGATTATTATTTTAAATTATGTGAACAAAGTCTGATTCTATTGTTTGTGTTATATACTTGACACCTGCAACTTTTAGTTTTTTAAAGATGATTTCTAGACGATTATTATTTTAAATTCTGAAACAAAGTCTAATTCAATTGTTTATTTGTGTTATATATTACTTGACAAAAGTCTGATTTTATTGTTTGTTTGTGTTATATATTAATTGACACCTGCAAGTGGTGTGAATTCTATTGTTTGTTCGTCTTATATATTACTTGATATCTGATTCTATTGTTTGTTTGTGTTATATATTACTTGACACTTGCAAGTGGTGTGATGTTGCAGTTTCAGATTCCATTAGAAGAAAAAAACGTCTGTCCGAGATCCTACAGACGTCGCAGTTTTGGATTCCATTAGAAGAAAAAAAAGTCTGTCTAAGATCCTACAGTTCATATCAATTTTGGATTCCATTAGAAGAAAAAATGTCTGTCCGAGATCCTACAAAAAAAAAGTCTGTCCGAGATCCTACAGTTCATGTAGACAATAAATCTGCGAATGCGGGTCACTGTTTGTTTGCCATCAAAAGGCAAAATCAAATCTTATCTGTATAGAGTTGAATCTATAAACTGCTTATCAGTAGTTATGGGTTTGTTTGTTAAAAAACTCCGAAGTGAGTCCAATTATCCTTTGTTGAATCCCATTAAAAGGCAAAATCAAATCTTATCTATATAATAATCGTTGAATCCTATGCTGCTAATCAGTATTTACGGGTTCGTTTAGATCGGAAGAGCGGTTCAGCAGGAATGCCGAGTAATCAGTATTTACAGGTTCGTTTGTCAAAAAACTTCAAAGTGAATCCAACTCTCCTTCTAGTGAAGATTGATAATTAAAAACTGTTTTCATGAACAATATATTTTATTAATGTTAATTTTTTTTGTAGCAAATATATAAATAAATGATACTTTCCATATTTTTAGGACATTTTAAATGAGTTTTTTATCTGCATTTTTAATATTTGTTATGGTTGTGGGAAGGAGCCAGAATGAATTAATCAATTTTCAGTTAATTCCTATGGGGAATTGTGCCTTGGATAACAACGGTAATCCTGGAACAGATTACCGTCGTAAACCAAGGTACCACTGTATGTCTGAATAGCATGAGATTGTTATCTGATATCTGACACAAATACTTCTGTTTAGGAAAAATTTTTTAGCTGTAATTTTTTTTCTAAAAGGAATGCAAACCAACACCTCTTTTTATACTTCAAGCATTGTTGTTTATATGAGAGTGATGTTTTCTAGATGATAGGAGAGTTGTGGATTTGTTAAAGAAATCATTTAATGACTTTCTTGTCATTAAAAATTTAGAAACAATCAATCATCTTAATCTGATAGACAAGAAACTAAAATATTGAGTGAGTGCAAAAGTTTTGATGAATTTCTAATAGTTGTCATAACTATGCAATTTTATGACAAAGCTAACAAATATACTATATTTATATGTGATTAAAAAGTCATACTCTCAACTGTCATTCTAAATAAGAATTGATTTGATTTGATTTGGGTTTGTTTAGCTATTTTTGAAATAAAATTAAAATTAGATAAAGTCCATTTGTATGTAATTATGATGTACATGTTTTAGAAGAAAACAAGCATTTCAAATACCATGAAAAATATTTTGCAATGTATTTGAAGAGAGACTTGTGTTGATTCCAACTTGTGAGAGATGGTTTAAAAAATTTAAATAGGATGATTTCAACCTCAAAGATTAGCCAAACTAGTTGGCCTTCTAGTGTTGATGATGACATTGTACACATTTTAGTGGATACTAAACCATAAATTTCAACATGAAATTGCCAAGAGGTTAAATGTTGATAGGTCGACTATATTTTGGCATTTAAAGAAACTTGGATTACAATGATGATTTGATGCTACATCATTTGACTGAAAAGAACAAAATGGACATTTTCTATGACCAATTCCTTGATTAGGCAACTAAACACTGATCTGTTTCTGGATTGATTAGTGACAGAAGACAAAAAATGGATCAATCTAGTCAGCCTAAGCCAAAAGCTAGTTTGCATTCTCTGAAAGTTATGCTGTCTGTATGGTAGGATTGCAAAGGTATGATATCTTATGAGCTGCTTTCCATTGGAGAAACAGTTTAATTCAAAAAATATTATTATTTTTTCTACAAAATAGGAAATTTTTTTTATATGTTATCCCTAAAAATTTCAAATGAATACAGTGAATCACAATTTTTAGAGACTTGAAAAACCACCAGTTCAAATTAACATAGAAATCATTAAAGTTGGCTTTCAGTGGGTTATTATAATATAAAAATGACAATTTTAAGCTTTTTAATTATGACACGTTAAATTCATATAATATTTCTTAAGTTTGTTTCTTTGATTTCAGGCTTTTACATTTGTAGAAATGATTTATGGTATTTGGACCAATAGCCTAGGATTGATTTCAGATGGATTTCATATGTTGTTTGATTGTTCAGCTTTAGTAATGGGTCTCTGTGCATCGATTCTTGCTAGGAAAAAGGCAACAAAAACATATCCTTATGGGTAATATTATAATATTATAATATCCTTATAATTTATATTTCTGTTTTTTAAATAAATTATTCTCTGATATTAAAAATTTATAAATTTCTATTAAATATAAAATTTCTAATTATTTGTTTATTTTATATATAGATTTTTAGATTTATAATGATTTATTAAAAGAATTATCTCAATTAAAATCAGTACAATCACCTATCCTTTTTTTCTTCAAATCAAAAGTAATACATAAGCACAGTCAGGTCAGTAGGATGCAAAATATTTAAAAACCCCAATTATATATGCAAGTAAAACTGTAATCTAAAAGTATTTTTGGCCTAATGAGGCCATCATCAATTCATAAAACATGAAAGAACAAGTTGGAGTTCTTATTCTATGTATTTTATTGTATTCAAGAACTCTTAACTTGTTCTTTAATACTTTATGAACTGATAATGGCTTAGTTAGGCTGAAAGTACTTTTCAGTTACAGTTTTATTTATGTATATAACTGTGTTTATTAAATATTTGCATCCTACTGATTGTGCTTATGTATTATCTTTGATTAAAATTATCTCATTTATCTAAAGTGTTCATAACGTCTGCTATACTGGAATTATAACAAAAACAAATGAATGTAGCACTATTTAGCAGAGCAAACAAGAATTAAACGGGAACGTTTTTGATCCGTTCTAGAACCATCTTCAGCCGTTAGACTTTAAAACCGGGTTTTAGGGTTTTAAAGTCTAACGGCTGAAGATGGTCCTAGAACGGATCGAAAATGTTCCCGTTTAATTCTTGTTTGCTCTGCTAAATAGTGCTACATTCATTTGTTTTTGTTATCTCATTTATCTCACAATCAATTTTATATAAAAAGGAAAATATTTAAATACAGGAATATCTTGTATAGTGTGGTTAATTGATTCCAAGAAGTATCTGCATTATGCAAAACTATATTGTTTGAGGTCTATTTATAATGGATTTTAATTTAATTTATTTATTACAAAGATTTAGGATAATAAAAAATATTTAAAAATGAACAAAATATTTATTTTTATTAATTAATAACAAAGAAAATCATTTTAACCTGATATAAAAGTTGTAGAAAACATTAGGATAATTAAAAAGTTTAAAAATGAAAAAAATATATATTTTTCTTTTTTTGTCAAACAGACTTGTTGCTTTTGCCTGGATTATCATTTGACTCAAAGAAATTTTTTTCTGATTACAGTCTTCAATCCAAATCATTAGAAGGCATTCCATATTTTCCATTGTAGAAGATCAATTTCTCATGATCACTTTTGACATATAAGAAGTGGTGCTCATTCCATGTTGTTTAATCTTTTCTTTGCTCTGAATAATTGTTCATACAGCTGACTCATTCTTTGAATTTCATGTGCTATTTTAGCAAATGAAATGCCATTCTCATAAAATTTTATAATTTCAAGTTTCTTCTCTAATGTCAACCACTTGTGTTATTTTGTTACTCCAACAATGTCGTCTTTGCTTTGTTTCTTTTCATCCATACTTAAATAATAAAAGAATTTATTATTTTATTATTTATTAAGATTTTATTATTTATTAAATAATAAAAGAATTTATGGAGAGCATTTATTATTTACATTAATATTAATATTAATGTAAATAATAAAATGCCATGGTGAAAAAAAACGTGTCTATTTGAGAGCCAATCAAAAAGCTACTGCATAAACCTGGCTCTCGACTGTCATCTGCAGTGCTTGGGAGATTGCCAATCAATGCTGATATGTGTAATTTATAAAAACCACATTAAACCAAAACCTGCATTGTTCAAAACCATGCTATACAAGGTATTCCAGTATTTCTATAATAAATATCTTACCATTTGATTTTGAATTTCTGAGCCACTAACTGCTAAATCGTCTGGCATTAAAAAAAGTTGAAAATTTAATACAAATATTGGATTGTTTGGAAAGTAATTTCGTTTTTTTCTGTGAGTGTTGTTAGTTGTATTTTTAACCAGCCAAATTCATTCTAAACCCTATTGTCATTATATATTTTGACAGTTGACATTTCAAGGTTTATTTATAAAAAAATTTTTTGATTCTGTGCAGTTGTTTTTTTTTTGGGTGTCATATTAAAATGGAAAATAAAATGGAGATTTTCAGCATGTTTTGCTTTTTTATTATTGTAAAGGTAAGAATGCTGTTATGTGAAATGTATGGAGAAGATGTGTTAAGAGAACACCAGTGCCAAAACTGGTTTGCAAAATTTCATTCTGACAATTTTGATATTAAAGAGCACCATGTGCTGGAAAGCTAATTGAAGCTGATGATGACAAAATAAAGGTATTGGTTGAAGCAAACTGCTAATAACAGCATGAGAAATTGCTATAAGATTGAATTTTTTGAATTTGACTGTTCATGACCAGTTGAAATGACTTGGTTTCATTTCAAAGCTCAATATTTGGGTTCCACGTGTTCTTAAAGAAAGATTTGCTCCATCATACTGACATCTGTGATTTGCTGCTCAAACATGAAGAAAATGGTCCTTTTCTGAAATGGATCATAACTGGTGGTGAAAAATGGATTGTTTACAACAAAGTCGAACACAAATGACCATGGAGCAGAAGAGATGAACTGGCTCAAAGCACTCCGAAACTCAATATTCATAAAAAAAAGTGATGCTCTTTGTTTGCTGGAATTTTAAGGGAATTGTTTTTTTTGATCTTCTATCAGACAATTCCACAATTAATTCAGAAGTGTACTGCCATCAGTTGGACAAATTGAGTGATTCCATCAAACAGAAGAGGCCAGAATTGATTAACAGAATAGGCATAGTGTTTCACCATGACAATGCCAAACTTTATATAAGTTTGATGACTCGCCAGAATGTTACAGCTTGGATGGGATGTGCTGTCACACCCACCATATTCACCAGATCTGGCACCCTTTGATTATCACTTATTCTGGTCTTCATAGAACTCTTTAAACAGCAAAACATTTAGTTAAATAAGGATATCAAAAATCACTTGGTTCAGTTTTTACAAGCAAAGATCAGAAATTCTACAAGAATGGAATCATGCTACTACTAGAAAGATGGCAAAATGTATTGGATCAAAATGGTCACTATATAATTAAATAAAATATTTATATACTATAAAAAATTGTCATTCATCCGAATTACTTTCCAAACAACCCTATAATTGTTTTTATGATTTTCTTGTTTAGTCTCTTCACTGATTATATCAGATGTATTTTAATATGAAATTTACTGCTGTATACCACTGACTTAGTAAGTAAAGCAAGTGTCTAAACTTAGTGGATCAAGTAGAAAGTAAGGGGATATTATGTAATTCTGAGAATATAAAAACTTAAGTGTAACAGTCTTAACTAATATGAATCATATATATAGCACTAACAGCAGTTGAGATAAGAAAACATAATTTTTTAATCATTTAACATAACCTTGATTATTCTATTGTTATAATGATCATTCTCTTGTTTGAACAACTAGCGTTCTATAAACGAACTTATCAGTTCTAGAATTGTGTTCCAGTTTTTGTACATTTTATATAACCTGATGATGGCTTAAAAGGCCGAAAACGTTTGTTATGTTATGTTAAATGATTAAAAAATTATGTTTTCTTATCTCAACTGCTGTTAGTGCTATATATATGATTCATATTATGATAAGAGTTCAAGCAGTTTTTTCCTTGATCAAATAACATTCTTAACTAATAATAATAACTTCAAATAATAAGTTGAAATTAATATAGATTATCAATAAATTCATAATATAGAGAAAATAAAAAATGAATAATAAAATGATGGCTATAATAAATAAATTAAAAAACTATAGATTAAAATTAAAAGATCAAGTATCATTACTTTCCTTTTCCAACTTATTTTAGACTAGCATGGGAAAATGTTGACTACAATCTTTCAGAATATTTCTATGATAAAGAAGGCATATATCCAGCAGTGGATGTATGCCTTCATCATGAATGATGATGATGAATGACTGAAGTATCTGTAATAAATATCAATATATAAATTGAAAAATATTCAGATTAAGTTATGATGATCTAAAAATGTTTTGATAATAAATATGATAAATTATGTAAAACGGGTTTCTAATTAACCATGCAAGTATTTAAGAGTGTTTATATTATTTTAAACATTCGTGGAAGTATCTATGATCATTTTTCAGATCTTAAAGCAACATTTCCATTCTGACATGATTAGTATTAAATGATTGATTGCTGAAATTCTCAAAAAATCTTTAATATATACTAGGAGTCTCCATCCTATGGACTGTAAGCCAGATGCAGCCCATGATATACTACTGTCTGGTCCAAGAAGGAAAGAAATCCCATCAAATCATTAATTCTTAACCAATCAAATCTAATATACTATTTTGGAATTAAACTGCAAATAATAATTTTTATTATTAATTTATGTTATTGTGCAACTATTATTTAATAATTGAATTTTAATGTTTGGTTAATTTCCCAAAATAAAATTTGCCTTGACCAAGAATCAAATCAGGAACTTTGGGTTACCACCCCAATGCCTTAACCAATTAAAGTTTAATTATTAACAATAAGTATAAATAATAGATTAATAACTAGAAATTACCCGCTCATATAAATGAGCAGAAATATTGTGATTTAATCTTATAATACTGTATATAAGGACATATAAGCTTGTACAGTATAATAAATTCATGAGATATTTTGTTGTTCTATATTAGTTTAAATATGTAGCAATTTCGTTATATCTATGCTATTTCTATTTATTAAGAAACACAAATACCAAAATGTTTATTGAAACATATACAGTGTTTAACCCAAAATTTCTTGGTAAACAACATTAGTTGTATATACAACTGAATTATTAAGTTTTCCTTGATTTGACATTTCTATAATTTGTATTCTGTCTGATATTGTTGATTCTCAGAAATTCTTTTGTTATGCAAACATTCCATACTTTCATGTTCAGATTCTCTTGTTTTCAGTGCAATTTGATATTACCTCCATATGAATGAAAAAATACTAATCGAAAGATGACGACGAATAGAAAAACTGTCCAAAAGGACTACACTTCTATTTAGTGCAGGCTTCAAGAAAATGAACAATGAAATTATATTATTTCTTCACATAGAACATGTAAACCGGTGCATTACCATTTTGAAAACCTTTTTGAAAGTCGACATAGTTTTGGAATGAATCTTTAATACAATGGAATTGTCGATTTGTGTTTTAATCATCAGTTGGTGGGGGTTAATCTTTAATGTATAGTTTTTCCAAAAGATGAAATTAAAGTATTGAAATTGAAGATTTGCTTTCCCACCGACTGATGATTAAAAATGTCAATTCCATTGTGTTAAAGTTCCAAAAAGACTATATATTAGGAAATTAAAGATTCGCTGCCCATTGACCGAGGATTAAAATACAATTCAAGAATTCCATTGTATTAAAGATTCATTCCAAAACTATGTTGACTTTCAAGGTGGCTTTCAAAATGGTGGCACACACCGGTTTAGATACTGCCATGGGTACTGTGTATGGAGAAATACTGTACTATAATTTCATCGTTTATTTTCTCGACACCTGCACCAGATAGAAGTGCAATCCTTTTGGAAAGTTTTCTCTACTCATCGTCATCTTTTGATTGATACTATTTCTGTTTATTTGGCGCTAATGTAAAATCATACCCATTTTTGTTTATTTCTCTCAGTTGCAAGAATTAATGTCTTTTTATGTGGCATTTCTAAAATCTGAAAAATAGAAATATATGCAATATTGGATATGATAAATTATATTGTATATTTGGATAAATATTGAACTTACATTAGAATATTATTTGAAAAACATCTCTGAACTCGTATAGGGAATCATAAAATGACATCCGTTATTACCATATGGCAGGGATGGCCAACCTTTTATAGTTCATGCTTCAATTTTTTCATTTTTTAGTTAAGATGTGCCATACAAACTTATACCTCTTTTCGTAATCTAATGATATTGCCCAGCTAACATGTCATGTGGTCACTAACACAATGAGGTGCTCAAATAGTGTTAATCTTCCATCTTGGATTTTATATCAAGTTATTTATGCCAATTACAATATATAAAATTAATTTTTAATAATCAACACCTGTCTTTAAACCTTCCTGTGTAAATCCCATAACAAACAAAAGTTACATAAAAATCCATTCAGATGTTATTGCATTATAAGTGAATAGGTGCACACAGGCAATTTAGATTTATATATAGATAAAATATTTAAGAAATTTTAAAAAAATTTTTCTATGGGGTTCATTGCACCACTTCTAATCATGCAATGTGCCACTTTGGCATAAGCGCCATAGGTTGGCCATTTTTGCCATAGGGTTATTACCTTACAATGCCATCTATGGATTTTTGTCTTTTTTAAAGGAACTACAATTTCAATTTAATTTTTTAATTATTAATAATAACAAATAATTTGGGTGTCGCAGACATCTAAAAATTAGATCTTTCTAATGATACCATATTTATAGAAATCGGTACAGTGGTTCTACTGAAAAACGAACATCCAGCCAGACAGGCAGCCAGCCACATTTAACTATTAATATATACTAGAAATTACCCATTCATATAAATGAGCATAAATATAATCTTATGATTTAATCTAATAATACTGTATATAATGACAAAAACACCTCCAAACTCGTGTAGGGAATCCAAGAGTGAATCATAAAATGGTATCGATTATTACATTACAGTGCCATATCTGCAAACTTTGTCTTTTTAGAGGAATTACAATGAAATTGTAATTTCTATTCTTTAACATTTAAATTATTAATAACAACAAATAATTTGGGCTGTCGCAGACATCCACACAGACCTTTCTAAAGATATACCCTATTTATAGAAATTGGTACAGTAGTTCAACCAAAAAAGGGACATCCAGCCAGCAGCCAACCAGCCACGTTTGACTATTAATAATATAATGATACTTGAGTCTAGACTTCAATAATCCATTTAGAATGTTTGATCAATTATTAATCTTTAATTCTTTGATGAATTTCTATTTATAAACAAAGATCTTTTGATTAATATCATTTTCTTTATGATTTGAAAAACGTATATTTATATCAATATATCTTTTATATATAAATATTTGTAATTGTGATCTTTTTGATTAGAAAAATTACTCAAATATAGAGGAATGTATATGCTAAATTATAAATAGTTTTAATACAAAAGTTAAAATAGATTTTTAGAATTCGAAAAGTATAGCTGAGAAATTAGTGAAATACAAAGTCTGTTAAATCATAGTGTGTTAAATTGAATATTTACTGTATTAATAATAATAAAAATAATAATTATAAATGTTAAATTTCTTAATTTGATATTTATTAACAGATTTGGTCGTGTAGAAGTTTTGTCTGGCTTCATTAATGGATTATTCTTAGTAGTGGTTGCATTTATGGTTTTTACTGAAGCATTGAGTCGGATTTTTGATCCACCAAAAATTCTCACTGAAAGATTATTGGTTGGTATTAATTATATTTTTATAAATATAAAAATAATTACAATTAAAATATTTAATCTTATTATCTTTAAAATTTAGTGTCAACTTTCGAAGCAGATGGATGATTCATATTTGGAAAAGCCGGGATAATGCGTCATAGCTTTGAAAGTCTTTCATTGGTTCTTTCTTTAATCGATGACGTTTCATATGATGTTGCAAATTCTGTGTTCGTTGGGGAGCTACCGAGAGAACATCTCCGTAACGACTATTTTATTACAAAAATTGAATAAAGCAGAATGAGATTAACAAAAATTTACATTTATATTATGCAACAAAAGTCATTATGTATAAATAAGTAACCTAAATTTAATATGAAAATAGACATCATTACATCCAACCCAGTTTATTTATAAATAATTTACCATATTTTCGTGTTATCCGACATTTTGATTAATCTGGGGTTCCTTCAATCCACTTACCACTGACAATGGGACTTCTGTATATTATTAAATGCATAATTTTTAGTCGTCGTATACTGCATATTTAATATTGTCATTCTTTAAAATAATTATGAAAAGTGCAGAAACTGTATGATTCTTCTTATGAACAAGTTGTTACAGACATCTTTTACCACTGAAATTAAAAATCAAAAATACGTGATATCGATCAGCGTGTTTTGAGAATTGTTTTAGAATATGGAAAAAGAGGTCCATTAGATAATTTACGAGGTTCTTCGCACAAGGGATATACATTATCTTGGCGTGCGGTCACTTATTAGAGCCCATCAGAGGCTGACCAAAACCCATGATAGAATCAACTGGAAGTTTGAAAGATGGGATTCAACAGGCCATTATAATCCAAAAAGAAAAGTAATCGCGAAATAATACTTAAAAGAAACGTATAAACCCTAAAATAATGCATATATTAATAAATTGCACAAAAATCATTCATTTTATATTGCATTATAAATATTTCTATAGTTGTAGACGCCGCCATGTTGTGGCGTATGCAAGTTTATGATGATGATTATGTAAACAAAGTCAAAATAATCAACCGGTTTGTAATCCGCTCAGCCGTTCACCAGAGTATCAATAACATGAATGATATATACGGGAATGCATCATAGGATATAAATGGATATCTAGCCCTCAATTATTTTTCAAAAATCCCACCTTCATCCAACAGGCAGAGACGATAGAGCTCTCTTAGAAATTACATAGCCAAAGTACAGGGTGACCACTGAAAGACTGAATGATATAGAATAAAAATAACTTTTATAAACACATTTTTTTAATTTTTTATTATTTTATTTGGAAATATAATTAACGGATTTTATTATGTGTGAAAAAAAACATCCCGTAAATGACCACCATTTCCTGTTCACAAATACAGGCTGTTTCCATAGCATTTTCGATGACCGTTAGCAAGATTTCAGATCCTAAACATCGGATTTCGGCTCGAATGTTCTCCTTAAGTTTTTGAATTGTGAAAGGTTTATTTACATAAACATGTTCTTTCAAGTAGCCCCACAAAAAGAAGTCTGGTGCTGTCAAATCAGGTGAATGCCGACGCCAAACAAATTCAGCATTTTTTGAAATTATTCACTAGAAAAGAAAAACTCAATGCATTTTACTCGTTGCTGGACATCATACGTAACCATTTTAATCTCCAAGGGATATTCTATAACTTACAAAAAGAAGAAAATAAAAAAGATTGAAAATGAACAAGTTATGACTTTTTCAAACTCTTTAGTCTTTCAGTGGCCATGCTATAGGAGGATCCTAAACTTTCTCTAAGCATATATTTATTGATTCCATATATAGTGACGTGTAAAAATTAAGCAGTCGTATAGGCTAAAAATCTCATATACGTAGACATGAGATTGGGCACAAAAATCTATTTCTGGAATTTTTTTATCCAAACACAGGATCCGTTTAGTAGACAATCCAACAGACTATTTATGTATATCGAAGAGCTATTTTATTAAAAATTATCTAAAATTGTAAAACAACTACGAATTATTTTTTGATATAATTCAAGCGTGAACTATTTTTTCAATATAATTAAACTATTAAATAAAAAACAAATATTAAGCAATCCAATATTTTTTGTTTTCATTTTGCATGATTTTTTTGCCTCAGTTTGTTTTTATCCTTATAAAAGCATGCAATTTTTAGTCTCGTGTTTCTCGAGAATTTCCGAATGGGAATATCGAATCTTCAGAAATAAATTAATTACTGATTTCTCGAATATCGAGAAAGCAAAAAGTTCGGGAAAACTCAATCGCTATTTTGAACCCAATCATTCAATCTTCAGGTTGACCGTAATCATGGGTATTGATCCGTCTCTACAGCCTAGCCAATAATCATGATACAGTGAAACGGGCCAACAAATCATCTGCACCAAATATATTATTCATAAAAAATAAAAATACAGTAATAGAAAGCAATTTAGCATATAAAATTGGCTGCCATATATTCTATATATAATGTAGCAGCTTAATTTAAATGAATCTAGCCTCATTATCTAAGCATTATCATAACATTTAGCGGCATCTGGTGGCAACGAAATAAAATAAAAATTTGTAAAAATCTTTTTATTTAAGAGAAATTTCAGACGGATCAGTCTGCCATTTATTAACGAATCAATCTACACTATTAATTAATATTACTTCAAATTTGACTTTAATGACCCTATCACGTCATCGGAGGAAAAAGCTCGAGCTACAGCCTCCATATTATTAAGTGAAGAAGAAGAAGAAGAAGAAGAAGACCCTATCATCCTGGTAAATTTTAGAAAAGTCAATCAAACAATTCAAAAGTTATTAAAGAGAAAGTTTTGAAATTTGAATTTCCTCCATTTTTAAATGGTTGTAGATAAAATGTTAAATGATGAGTTATCGAGATTATATCCGATTCAATAATATCTTGCTAAATTTGATAAAAGTTAAGTGTATAGTTTAAATACATTAAGAGTGTCTCAAGCAATTAATGCTAGAGTTTAAGGTATCGAGGTGGCATTTAATAATAAAATATTACTCTCAGATTTGCTAGGTTGGAAATATTAAAATGCATTGTTCAAAGAAGTATAAAATTAATAAATTACTGTATTAACTTTTTTTAATTTAAATTTTTCAATACTATAAATAACTATTTATGCAAGTTTAAATTACTTATTTAATACTGTATCCATAAAAATTAATTATTAAATGTAATATTAAATGCATTTTATTACAGTTACAGTATTATTTTATTTTATTTTCATATAAAAACATAATTAATCTATATTACTTATAGCATAAATCTAGTTTCTCTTTTTTACACTTCAGTAGATAAATTTTGAAAATATGCAAATGCTCTAATACCAATAGAAAAATTCGTTATTACAAATGTTAGAAGTGTTTTTCGAGAGTGTCCTCCTCTGATTTTATTTTTTAAATTAGATAACATTTACTAAAGTGTTTTAAGTAAGTATTATAAATTTATTTCATAAAATTTTTAAAACTTTCTTTTTATAAATATTCAAAATTAGCGATCTTCTGCAAGCTTGGACCATGTGGTTAAAAGTAATTTTTACTTATAAAATTTGAAAATTCGTTTTCCCTGGAGCCATAATTTGACTATTTTATGCGTCTAATTAATCAAAAAATTGACATTGTGACGAATAAAAAAGATCTTGCATAAAAATTCTTTCTTCTGAAAAGATTTAAGTAAATTGAACAAATGAATTAAGCACATGTATCTATGTAATTTTCAGATTAATGATTACTTCATAGCAAATTCTTAATAAGTTCATAGAGATCACGAAAGATGTGGTTTATGAATTACTCGAAATTATAAATTAAATATACGTTTTTATATATGGAAAAAAAAACTTGAAAGATTGTACATATTTTATCCATTAAGTGTATTGGCAGGCAAGGTGAACTTCTCAGTTTTGAATTTACAAGAGAAAACAAAATTGGTAAGTTTCTAGATTACGTGCTGGCGACGAGCGTGCGAGAGGAGACGCGACATCGCCGAGCAAGTACCAGTAAGGCTTCGTTTGCTCGGCCTGGCTACCGCCAGGCCTACGCAGGCAGCGGCAGGCCATTCGGCCTGCCTGGCTGCCCCCCATAGGCCACCGCAGGCCATCCGGCCTGCTTGAGGCCTATAAGTACTAACCTATAACCTCTTTTAATAATTTGTACAGTCTAAATCTTTAGAATACGCGATCGTTCAGACGGCGCTGGATGCGGTTTGTAACAGAACGCGCTCGTCGCCAGCACGTAATTTAGAAATTTACCACAAAATTTCAACTTATTATAATGTTTTTTGTTAGATAATAAAAAATTTCAATATTCTGGAAGAAGAATGAAATTCTACGATTTAATTATTATAACTCCGGACGATGAACTTAGAGCGACTAGATCACTTTTAGCCTACCATAGTGCAGTTTTAAAAGATCAGCTGTATCCTACAGTAGAAACGAAAGAAATTTCTGAGATTCGAATCTCAGATTTTCCTTCTTCAGTAACCAGGAAAGTTTTAGAGTGAGTAATGCACTTAAATATTTTATTTTTTATTATTATTAAAATTCAACTCTAATTTGGCATTTTATTTTTTCCTTTTTATTATTTTTGTTTCGATATTTTTTATCTCCTCCTTTTTAGACATTTTTTTAATAGCATCAAAGTAGATTTTTAAGAAGTTAAATACTGAAATTCAAGTTTCATTATCCAGTGTAAATAAAATAATACTGCCAAAAAGATCATTGATTGATTGATTTGATATATATACAGTATATATATATATCAATCAATCAATGTTTTTTCCTGGGCAAAATGGTAGATTACCTGCTGGTAAGAGACGTGTTGCGTTGTATCCGGCAGCGTGGCGTCTCTAATACAGTAAGATTTTTTTTTATTTAATGAATGTACAAATACATCCCCGATCCACGTTGCAGATATCGGCTAACCCGAATCTTTAAACCAACGATTCGTGTTAGTTGGTCTCTACATCGTGATCTGGGGAAGTATGTATATATTCATTAAAATAGCCTGTTATATAGTTGTAGCCGCGCTGCCGGATGCGATGCGACACGCATTCTATCAGCAGTTAATCTATCATGTAGCCCAAAATATCTATAAAAAATTAATCAGGATAAGAATTTAAACATACAGTTATTGTGTTTCATATTATTTATGAACATATATTTCCAGGATTTTATATTCAGGTAAACATACAACAACTTTTGACGACATCACAGAAGTTGTTCATTTATTTCATTTCTGCAAAAGTTATCTATTCACTCCATTAGCTGAAGATGTAAAAGATTTTCTTAGTCGTAATGTTAACTACAATAATGTTTGTAAAGTACATGATTTGGCTTGTGAATTAAATATGACATATGTGCAGTTTCTGTGCTGGAAAATTTTTAACAATAACTGATGGAATATTTTCCGCAGCGAAGATTTCATAAGATGTAAAGAGACAACAATTTGCAGATTTCTGACATATGTGCAGTTTCTGTGCTGGAAAATTTTTAACAATAACTGGTGGAATATTTTCCGCAGCGAAGATTTCATAAGATGTAAAGAGACAACAATTTGCAGATTTCTTTCTAGACCATCTTTCATTCCAGAATTCGATTTGTTATTAGCAATTTTCAGATGGGTAAAAAGAAATTATCCTTTGCAGAACACTCGAAACGCAATCGAGAGATTTATTCCTTATATACAGTTCCGCAGAATACCAAGATCTCAATTACAAAGACATGTTTTCTCTTTAGGAATTTTGCAACATCATGAAAAGTTGGCTCTTATCAATGATGATTACGCTAATCCGCTTCCTTTACCTCTCTCTTCTCTGTACGATAGAAATACGCTTGATATCAATAAGTATATTTTGCAGATTCATAATCAATTAATGAGAAAAAAGAATAAATTTTTGAGAGAGCGAGATGAATTTCTTACTCAATTTAAAATTTCTTTAGATGAGTTTCTTTCTGCTATTGTCCTTCCATTTGAAGTATTTTCAGAAGCGGAGGTTCAGTTTGACCTGAATGTAAAAATAAATGAGACAGACATCACATTTATTAAGTATAAGATAAATATTTTTAAGAATAGTCCTTATTTGGTCTTCGAAGATCCTTTATTCTTGCATAAATTTGTTGATGTAAATGTAAGAATAATTGTACAGAGAGGAACGAATAGAAATATTATTATATCGCCTAATCTACCATATTATGTTTGCCCATTAGATTACACAGATTTTAGAAATAGTAATGATTGGCGTAAATTTAATATTAATAATATTTGTGTATATTTTTAAATACAAGAGAGCAATGTTTTTGATGATTACTATTAAAAAGATATTTTACTTCTGCAACTCTAACTTAGCTAAGTAGTTACGTTGCAAGATTTGTTATGGATATTACTTGTTAAGCTTTGTCCTGCGTGCATAACTTTATCGTAAAATTTATAAAAATATATAAATGTATAATTTCACTGAAATCTTTAAATGTTGTTTTTATATAAAGTATATTTTAATCGATTTTTAATTAAATTCTGTAATTTTTAATACGAATTTTTAATATTATATAAATGAATTTGTTTTATAATTTTCACAAATCGTTTTGAGAAAATTTTCTATTTTGTAAATTTTTAAATATATTCTGCCTAAGTTCTACATGAAAAAAATATTTTCGATAAAATTCGATAGATTTATGTATTAATTTTAGTGGTAAATAAAAGTTATTGAATATTAAACCAAAATGTTTTGTAAAATCTTATTCCAACAACAACGAAATAAAATTTTTCCCGAAACATTTACAATATAGGAAGAATTCATTCTAATATTTCCTTAATGCAATGTTTATTTCTTAGATAATAAATTCTTTTTATTACAGAAACATTTATGTAAAGTATAATTTAAAAATTAGACTAATCAAAATAAATTTATCGCTAATGATGTGATTATTAAATGAATTTTAAAATTTTTTATATCAAATAATACATTCGTGCTGTATAAAAATACGGTTTCGGGTTAATAAAGAATAGAATTTTTATGATAAAATTTCGTTAAGAAAAATAGAAATAAATGGAAACACAGATATATCCAGGAGTTAGGCGATCTTAGGTTCTAGACTAGTGGTTCTCAACCCCTGTGCCGCGGTGTTTCGGGTTAATAAAGAATAGAATTATGATAAAATTTCGTTAAGAAAAATAAAAATAAATGGAAACACAGACATATCCAGGAGTTAGGCGATCTTAGGTTCTAGACTAGTGGTTCTCAACCACTGTGCCGCGGCACACTAAGTGTGCCGCAAAACCTTTAACAGTGTGACGCGAAAAATTAAGAATGAATTATATATATTTATAATTGTATGAAACGTATATATTGATAGTGAAACATGGTTGGCTGGATATTCTTTTTGCAGTCGAACCACTGTACCGATTCTTATGTATGAAACGTATATATTGATAGTGAAACATGGTTGGCTGGATATTATTTTTGTAGTCGAACCACTGTACCGATTCTTATAAATAGTATCTTTAGAAAAATCTAACCCGCGAATTCTGTGACAGCCAAAATTTTTTTGTCGTTTCTTATAAATAAGTATCTTTAGAAAAATCTAACCCGCGAATTCTGTGACAGCCAAAATTTTTTTGTCGTTATTCATAATTTAAAAGTTAAGGAATAAAAATTAAATTAAAATTATAGTTTCTCTGAAAAGACAAAATCTGCAGATGGCGCTATAACTTAATAAGGGCTGCCATTTAATGATCCCGTTCCCAATTCAAATAGTTTTTCGAGTGATACTCCAAAGTTATAATATATTAAATCACAAGATTTCTGCTCATTTATATGAGCGGGTAAAATCTAATAATAATGAATTTATATAACTACAGCAATGATGTTTATTTTGTCTGTAATCTGAATATAATAATAATAAAAAATACGATAATCTGTTAATTTAAATTTAACAACGAATTATTATTATTATTTAAAATATTTTAGTGTGCCGCCAAATTTTAAAATATTAAAATGTGTTCGTCAATAGAAAAAAGGCTGAGAACCACTGTTTTAGACTGATGCCATAACTCGAAAATGTAAATCAGAGTATAATCATTATTCACTTGTCAATGCATGTAATGCACTGCAATTACCATATATACATAAGTAACATAAACGAAGCATTTTTAACTAACAGAAAACTATAGGCCTTGAAAAAAGTAAGCGTTGTTTTTTCAAAAATATCCTGCTGAAGAGCCATAACTACAAAATGAACACAGAAAATTTGGAAATGGTGGCTCAGAATACACCCAAGTCCAAAGCAGTCATAAGTCCAGGAGCCTTAATTTAGCATATGATCGTACATGTTAGGCAAACTGGTCAAATTTTTATAATCTTCTAGTAAGATTTAAATTCATATATGATATGCATTTTGTGAAATAGATTTTATATTTTATCTTAGAATCAAACTCCTCCATTTTATCCGATATATTAATATATCATTCTCATATTTTTAAAAGCTACAATAGTGTAATTAAAAATACAGTATTACTCTTGATTTTGATGCACATTAAACTTTTTTAGAAGCAATATAATAGTTTACTATCAGATAAATTTATAAATATATAGAGCTATGTTAACTATAATTTATTAAATTAATAAATTATGAACACTATTAGTATATGTTGAATTAAAACGTAAAAAGTATAGTAAATCAAATTGTTCAGATATTACGGTTAATTGGCAATGTCGGATTTCCTTAGATATCAACTTCCAATTTTTGATAAGCTGCTAACTATTTTTAAATAAGATACTAGATTATAATATAAAAATTTAATTCACAACCGATCGAAAAATTTATTCATGTTTTATAATTAAAACAGTAAATTTTACATACCGGTAATATATTGTTTAAATGAAAATTCTTAAAATTTTTTGATTACATATTTATAAGGATGAAATATTTAAAATATTTCGAATAAATACAGTCTTAATATTATTTTAAATGTGAAAGAATTAAAATATATTGGTATTGATATTTTTAATCTGATTTTTATATGAAATTAAAATAATTTATAAAAAAAAATATTTTTGCTATAATTTAATACAGATTGTGCAACTTCCAATAATCGTACACTTCATTATTGTAATATATTTAAGTATTTTATTTAAAAAATTAAATATTAGACTTCGAGATTAAACAAAAAATCCGGAAATATAGATTATAAGTCAAGAAGAATGTTATTGGTTAATAATTCACGGCAAAACGGAAACAACAATAATTTTCTAGTTTACAGCATATGCGATATTAACCTTGCATTGGATTTTCAGGTAGGAATAAACTTAGATTAATCCTAAAATATAATTATCTTAAGTTTTGTAAATTTTTAATTAGATGTAAATAAATAGCAAATCGACTAGAATTAATCTTGTTGTTATGCGATTTTTATAAATTAATTTTTTCAAAACTTGAAATGTTAGAAAAATAAATAATCCATTATTTGGATTATTTGTTACGAAAGATTATTTATTTAAGAATTAAAGATATTGCATTTTTTATTATTGAAAGAAATTCAGAAATATAATTTTAAAGGTTTTTACAATAAAACTGACTTCAATTGAATGTTATAATTTGTTTCTACTAGAATTTTCTATATAGAAAATGATTAATTAAAATTCCTCTTATCTCTGTAATGCATCATTGAGAAAATCCATGAGAGAATGTTTCGATGAAAATGCTTTTCGATTTCTTCGCTAGCAGCTAAAGTACTATATACAGTATGTATCTTATCACCCGTACCACCTTTTTTTTTCTCGGAAATGTGATGAGGTAGGAAGTAGGGAAAAATTTTGATTACCAAAGTATATCCGGAGAATCGAATGGTCATGATAAAAATTTTGTGGACCCACCAGAATTGGGGGCACAAGGGGTCAAATTTGAAATCTGCATGAAAACGTAGGACCATTTGGGCATAATTGGATAGATATGTAAAAAAATAACTTTTTGTTTTGAAAGTTTTTTAATATCACTTACAGATTGTGAGATATCACCAAAAAATGATATTGCCCCATATACCAGTCGATTGGGCTATTCAACTACAGTGTCAGAAACAGATTTCAAGATGCTTGGATGTAGGTGGTAGACATTTCGCACATCATTTGTAATACAGCAGAACAACTGTGGTACTCGGTGGTAATACCTGAATCATAGGTGCCACAAGTCTTTCGCTATCACAGTTCGGTACAGAGCTATAATCAAGAACAAGGGTTTCTCGACTTGTTTCAGCTCTCTATGAACGCACAGACGCCTGTCGGATTCTTCTTATTGATGAATAGCCCAATTGGCCATTTTGTGATATCTCATAGTTCGTAGGTGATATTAAAAATACTTTCAAAACAAAAATTATTTGGTTTTTATAGTTCTATCAAATTGTGCCTAAATCGGCATATATTTTCATTGGAAATTTCAATGTTGACCCCTTGTGCCCCTACTTCCGTGTGCTCACAAAATTTTTATTATGACCATTCGATTCTCCAGATATACTATGATGATCAAAATGTTTCTCACTACTTTTTAACCTCATCGCATTTCCGAGAAAAAAGGATGGTATGGGTAGTAAGATACATCCTGATAAATCTTTGACATCTAAATAAAAATCACAAAAGATCTAGTTTATGAATTCAGTATGAATAAGAATACTAACTATTGAATATATTTATTTTTGGTGATTTCGCTGTCAGGGATTCCCAAATTTGTCGTTTGATTTGAAAGCTTTATCTAAGAGAATTAAATTTTTATTAAAATATATATTACAATAAACGAATTCTAATTTAAAATAACATATATAAAGTTTTAAGATATATTCGATACAATTATTTATAAAGCTTGTATGCAATAACTAAACAGTTCAAGCGCTCCTCTAGTTACGATCATAATTCGTAAGTTTGTTCGTAAATCAGGTTGTTCGTAATTCAGATATTGCTATTATATTGGCTCAAAAAGTACTAGAAAATAACTTTGTGAAATATATTACTAATATATAGTATATAAATAGACAAATTAAAACTTTCTTCTTTCACAGATTTTCATTAAAATCTGTGAAAGAACTTTCTTCTTGAAATACTACTGTAATATGTTAACTAACTGTATAATTTGGCATTATATTGATTGATAGAGCATTTTGCTATCATATAACTTAAAATTAACATATTATTTTCTCAAAAAGTACTAGAAAATAACTTTGGGAAATATATTACTAATATATAGTATATAAATAGACCAATTAAAACTTTCTTCTTTCACAGATTTTAATGAAAATCGCCGCCATCTTGAAATACTACTGTAATATGTTAACTAACTGTATAATTTTGCATTATATTGATTGATAGAGCATTTTGCTATCATATAACTTAAAATTAACATATTATTTTGAAATTTCGTGAAATTTCAAAGTAAAATTTCACGTTTGTAAGTACGAATATTCGTAACTAGAGGAATGTCTATATATATATAGAATATTATAAAAGTATCGCCTATTTTATAAATATATTAATTTTCAGATATGATAAAGTTCTTTATGGTCGAAATCACCTTATTAATTTTGATACTGAATAGTTCTTGCAAAAAAAACTGCAATGCATGTGGAAATGAATGTAAAGAAGAATGTGGAACTTCAAAATTTCTTGCTTGCTGTTTGCACTATAATAGAAAGCGATCATTTCAAAAAACCGTGAAGGAAATAATTCTAAAAAATCTCGAATAGAACAATTGTTAGCATCTTGGATGTGAATTAAATAATTTTTTTAATGTATTTTATCAATATTGAATTAACGTCATTAAAAAATAATTAAACTTTTCATAAATATTATATTTTAAAATAATTTCTAATTAAAGTAAACATTAACCTATATTCTAACTTTATTTAAAATAACAAATAAAATTATATGTAATATACATTATTTCTTTTATTATTATAGTTGCTGTTAGTTCAACAAAATATGATGACATGAAATTTAAAAAAATATTTCGTATTCGTATGTACAAATGTTCGTAATTAGAGAAGCGCGTGTAATATCATTTACTGTAATTACGATAAATAATTTCACAGATATAGATATTTAATGTTTCGAACAATCAATCTTGTAACGATATTATGTAGGCAATCAAGATCGATCAGCGTGTACTATGGAAAATGATAAACCTAGCCAAATTAAATAAAAATATTTTTAATAGAGTAATTCTTATGAGAAATCTCGTGAAAATGCTAGTACCGGTATTTATAAAATATAACATGATATATATTTATAATAATAGTTTCAAAAATAAAATATTAACCAATGAAATATCAATATAATACTGTATTTTGAATTTTTAAAGTACTATAGATTTAAATTCACTGAAATTTATTTCATCTCTGGATATAACAAGTACATTTAAATAATGTTTACGTTATCATAGATAATTACGTCATTTGCTCAAAGTATATTATTATATGAGTAAAGAAATGAAAAAAAAAAAACATTGACAATGAACAATTGATAAGCTTACCTATTAAAATGGAAATTAAAATTTTTAAATAATGTTTATAACTATTTTAAAACATATTCCTTTTCTAATAATCAACATGAAGTATATCTAGATATCATTACAATAATGAAATTACTGTAATATAAACATTCAAACGATTTGAATGATTATATCAATGAGATTGAATTATCATCATAATCTTAAGCTTTAAATTCTTAATACAGTATCAAAACGTCCTTGTACAGTATATTTCCGTTCGAACCCTGAAGTCGTAAGTCGGAAAAACCTATGCTAGCATTTTTCAAACTTTTTTGACTGCGACCAGTGCAGGAACCGCATTTTGTATT
Source organism: Olivierus martensii (assembly GCA_000484575.1). Taxonomy (NCBI): domain Eukaryota; kingdom Metazoa; phylum Arthropoda; class Arachnida; order Scorpiones; family Buthidae; genus Olivierus; species Olivierus martensii. Next base: position 189,494 of record AYEL01091367.1, read on the forward strand.
GTGACCTAGTACATATGTGATATATCAAAAACACAAACTTTACATAAATTATTATTATTCATTTATTCGTTATTGACCAATGTTATATATCTGTTATATATGGTACATATTGGCACAAATTAACCGTTTTCAGAAAAGTTTTATTTTATAAGCTATTTTCCAGCATTTTTGTGCATTTTTCTGTTCATCCTAACCCATTTTATTTATTTCGCGACCCACTAAAAAGTCGCGATCCGCAGTTTGAAAATCTCTACCCAATACTATAGATCAGCGTTTCTCAAACTTTTTTCATTCACGACCCCATTTTTCATTACGAGAATTTTTTGTTAAAGAAACGAGATTTGAACACTTGAAATGTCAGAGGACAACTCCGTCCCACCGATTTCGATAGGCTTTAATCTACAGGTTGGGGGCCATAAAAAGTGGTTCCTGTAAAAGAATTTAGGTCATTATGCCTTCGTTATTAAAAATATCCGAAAAAGTGACTTCGTAAAAAGATTTAAGTCATTATTGCCCCTATTATTAAAAATATCGAGGTCAAATGTCATAAACCGGACCGCACTGCTTATATGCATAAAAAACTGCATCTATTTCAACACGAAGTGGCGGTGTAGTGGCGAAGGTGCTTCTATACGGAGCTGAATGTTGTAAGTTCGAGTCTCGCTGGCGTACCTTGTTTTTTTGAGTGAATAAATTAAAATATTAATAACAATAAAACTTCAAGGTAAAAGTGATTTTTTTTTGTCATAGTTACGTTTGGCAAAATCACTTTCAATTATTGTTCGGACTTTTTCTCGCTTTATCTCTCTCACTTTCTAATTATCGTAATTCACTACGCGTCGGGTGATATCTAATATATCCATTTGCGCTCGAAGCTCTTTACGTATGGGGTAGTAGCAACTCGTCGAATTGTTGCTATCCCATACGTAACTATGA